>JAVQJS010140248.1:0-10593 GCA_036024795.1 Galaxias rostratus | reverse complement strand
CCTAGGAATGCCCTGGGAGCCCCAGGAAAAGCTGTAAAATGTCAAACCCTGCTTAGCCTGCTGTCACCCTGGATAGGCAGTGGAGAATGGGTGAATGGATGTCACAGGAACAGCCAAAGTGTGTCAGAGACTGTGATTATCTGGCAGGAATGATCAAATGGAACAATGTCACAGTGCGTCGAACAGACTGTGGGTATCTGACAGAGCTGCGAATGGTGTCTGAGAGGGACGAGGTAATCACAGCCTACAGCAGCTGAAACACACACAGCAGAAAGTCGACACAGCCTTGGTGAATGACAGCGAGATGGACATTGATTGTGGATAATTGGAGAGCGGGATCAGCATAGATCCAAGAGGAGCGTCTATAAAGGGCAGATACTATCTGCCGCTCGGGAACAGAGGAGGTTAATGGAGGGATGCCAATATCTCCGCCGAGCCGAGGAGGAGGAGGAGAAGGAGTGAAAGATGGCTGCTGTTTAGACACACAGCCACGTCCGCTGTTTTCCCAACAGGCCGTCGCATCCCTTCCTGTAGAGAATCGCACCGTGTGGCATCCTGCCAAATAGTGGTCCATCTTAGTGAAACGCTCGGACGCTCCCACTCCCCATTTCTCTTTATGGCTTATTTTCTCTCTTTCACGGCAAGAGATACTGTCAGTGGTCTTGAAAGTCAACCATTATATTGATTTACATTCACATACTATGCTACAATAAATATCAAATAGTTCAATTTAATTAGTTTGGGTTTTAAAATGAATTACCCAGTGTTTTATTGTTTTGTGAAACATGCTTCTGTTGATTATGGACCATTCCCCAGTAAAGGAGGAAGTGGGTCTTTGTCTCAGTTTGTCCACCAGAGCCCTGCTGACGCTCTCAATCCTCCCTCGGCTAACAGCTTTAAATTCTGGGACCACCATGTTGGATAACCACCCCCCACCCCACACACACACACAACCAACCACTCTCCTGTGAGATTCCCCCAGGTATTTTGGTTAAACATGCGCTCCTACACACAGACATGGCTGTTGAACAATGTTTTACCCCTGGGGGTGTGTGTGCAGTAAAACACATGACTGAATCATGCTCACATTGTTCCCCTGACTTCCGTCATGTTTCATCACACATAGGTACATTTAAAAGAAAATACAAAAACACAAAAGCGCTCACACACAATCTCACTGGTAAGTGCATGTCCTTTATGTTACTGTTTTAGGCCAATTATTGTTTAGAACACCCTCTTCTTCAACATACAGACATGTGCACACACACACACTGTCTATATAGTGTGTCTACAAAACAAACAAACCCCTGTGGTGTGTGTAGTGTGATCCGCCTATCCAGCTGGGAATGTTCTGCGTTGTTTATGACATCACAGCATGTTACCTTTTACAGCTGACAGCCGATTATTACCAGAGCGTCAAAAATTTGCTAAACACACGACACAGACTTCAAAAAGATTAATAATAATACATGTGTTCATCACGCACTCTAAAACTGACTCTTTAAGAACGTTTGATGTATTTTTCCTCTGATCGAATATTCTGTTGTGTGTATGTAAGTGATCTACTTAGGTTTTTTTTTCATGCTTTGTGCGATAAGATGTAAAAAATGCAGCTTCAAAGTGCTTTTTTTCTATCACTGTTTATTATTAGTCTTTATATCAAACAATGTATTAACAACTTTAAGTTCAAATAAATGTGTCTAAAAGTGTTGAGATTTACACAGTAAAAAAAATCTGTCTTACAGCTGTTCTTTTATTTTGGAAATGCAAGAAAATATTTCAAAATGAATTCTGAAATAAACTGAATTTAGATGTCCAATATAAAATCACATGACAAACGTGTTACTACAAATAAAAACAAATTGAGAAAAAAACGTAAAGACCATTTAGAAATTTCAAATACATTTAGAGATGATGTATCATAACTTCAAAGATCACCAATCTTGACTTTCATGATGAGCTTGTGCAAGGGCAGACGTCCCTACAGCTGTCCCACCACCTCAAGATGTTCAGTGACAGAAAGGGAAATCCATCTGTGAAGGGTGACGCCCAGCTGACAATCCTGACGTTGGCCTGACGGATGGCACCAGCAGAGATGTGACAGGCAGCAGTGCCCAGCAGCTGTATTGAATATCTGTGCCTCCACCTTTGATCAGAATTTAGAATTTTGAAACGCAAGTATTTGGAACACTAGTACTGTTATCATTCCACAGGTCTGATGATAATACAGTTAGTCTTTTTTCACCCCAAACTAAAGGGTCACTGCCCAACAGTAAAATATTGTGACATTAACTCTTTGGCAACACTTCTAAGTGTGAGAAAAATTATTTCAACTAAATGTTTAGTACTAAAACTGAGAAAAAAAACTGATGAGGGAGCACTTTTGCTCTCTGTCAGTAAAAGTAAATGCTGGTGTAGAAGCACACATATCTGTCAATAAGAAGTAGGAAAGAAAGAAAGATAGTTTGAGGAGACCTACATAAAAACTATGTTTTTTTACAAAGGCTTTTCACAGAATATTGGACTATTTTCCCCCGAAATGAACAATTAGCACTGTACATATTCACCATAAGCACTCTCTGAATATACAGAAAATGTTCTGAATTTATAATATTTTTGTCACGTAGAGACTTCAACAGCACGAGACACCATGGGCGAAACAGACTCTACGGTCGAGCCAGAGCGGAATTTTAGAAGAGAAACCTTTTGAAAGAGTGCCTGGAGGTGTTTATTAAAGGGACCCTATTATACCTCAGACCACCATGTTTGGGCCAATCAGAAGCTGTGGCTGACGGGGAAAGTCCACAGGCTCCTGAGGGTTGGAACCCTGCCTTCACAGCAGGAGATACGGTGGGCCTGAGGACAGCCAGGGCCAAACTCTCCCTCGGATTCAGAGAGGCAATGAAGCGGTACTCCAGGAGGATAGCTCATCGTTTCAACGACAGCAAGAGCCTGTGGCGGGGTATACAGACCACCATGGACTACAAGGCCCCACTGCAGACTTGTGACAGCACCACCTCTCTGCTAAACGGGTTTGATGACTTATTTGCCCAAGTTGCCAGTATTGGCAGGAACACATCTGGGCGGAAACGCATCTAGTATCACCACACGGAACAGGGGGGCCCTCAAGGATGTATGCTTAGCTCTCCCTCCGCAAGTTGAGAGGAGCTAGAGCCCCAGTCCCCATCATGTTCACCTTTTATAGATTCACCATCGAGAGCATCCTCACCAGCGGCATCACCATGCCTCACGGCGTCTGAACCGCATCCTGCCGGGAGACCCTCCAGCGCATTGAGAGGGCAGCTGAGAAGAGTGTCGTTGCCTCTTTCCCCTCCCCCCAAGACTTTTACATTTCACGCTTCACTCGTAAGGACCCACTCACCCGTCACAGAGTTGTTTCAGCCTGCCGCCATCAAGAAGGAGACGGCGGAGCCTGTGAGTCAGGACCAGCCGACTGAAGGACAGCTTCGTCCACCAGCCTGTCGGGATGCTGAACTCTCTCCCTACTCTGCCCCTACCCCTCCTGCTCCCTGCACAATGCCCCCCATGCCCCCCCCCCCCCCATCAACAATCAGAAACTGTACACACACACACACACAAACACACACACACACTGGACTCAAATCCCCAGACCTATATAATTCACGGCCATTTGTCAGGTTACTTATTATTTTTCATTCTAATTTATTTGTATTCCTCTTATTTGTTTACTCTTATGGCCTATGTATTTTTAGTTTGTTTGAGGTGGTTTTGCGTATTCTTTTGTTTTCACCAAGGTTATGAGAGAAATTAATTTTGAATCCTCTGTATGTCTTGTATGTGCTGTAGAACTGACAAAAAATAAAGACTTGAATTGATAATTCTTTTTGAGTTAGACCCTTTCCTTTAGTTTGTGCAATTGATTTTAGTGCAAGCAAAAGGTCTAAAAAGTTACAAAGCCCATACGCCACGCCAAAGGGTGAAACTCTATCTCACAGATCACACTGCCCCTGAGTGGTTACATCATGTTGAAAAAACACAGTTTCTTTCAGCACTAAGGCAAATTCCCTTAGCTTGGCCAGCTGACCAATGCCAGCAGACTAAGCTAGTTGGGAAGAGGGAACTTAAAGAGAAAGCCAAAACGAAGCAATTTAGACAAAAGGTCAATGGACGCGTCCAGATGCAGGCAGTTTGGAAGAAAAAAAATATTATTTATTGAAAGTTAAAATGCATAAACCTATTCCAACTTCTAAGTAAAGGTAAGTACTTGGAAATTTGCTTATGGCCCATTTAAATAACTAGTTATAGGAGAAAATGTGAGGAATGTGTGGCATTGATAAACGGATGTTACAAGCGCAACCAATGTGAGTGTGTTTACTTTCGGATAGGCCCAAAAGTTTTAAGCAAAAGAAACATCGAGGGAGGACAAAGGTCACAGTGTGGGTACTATGGTTGCAACTGCAAGGTATACTGAACTCAGTACAAAGTATTCTGAACTCAAGCTTAGTTGCATTAGCTTGATAATTATTTAGCACTATATACCAAAGTCCAGTTTAATAGCGTTGGTTTGATTACTACTAAATACCGAACTGCGGTTTAGAAGCATCAGCTCGCTAATCATTTATGACAACAAACACTATATACCAAACTGAAATGTAGTAGCATTAGCGAGCTAATAATTTACGACAATGACTCTGACTTTATTGGAGCTTGCCAAAGGTACTAAATCTGTATCATCTGTCATCCTGCCCACTATATAGACCAACCGGTGAATCTCAGTCTCTCTGTTGCTGAAAGCCAGTCATATGAAGGCACAGTTTATGATGAGCCAGAGGGAATATACTGCACCAATGAAAAGTTTATACATGAGGAAACTATGCATATTTTAATAATAATAATAAAGTTGCAGGTGAAGTACCTCATCCCCTCCTCCACAATACAGTTGATTGTGAACAAAAAACACTGAACATTATTCTATTAACAGAGCTGATAGGACCCAACAATTTATTTAACCTTTTGTGAAGGGGGTTCCAGTTTCATAAGACTGGTGAGCATGACAACACGTAAAATTCAAACAGGATGGCACCTTTAGCACCTTTCTTAGTTCACCTTAACATCACATTGGACAGACTTGACTCTTAACAATAGAAAAGTGTGACATATCAGACGAATTCCAGACAGTTGTTGTATAAATCAGGACCTGGTATAAATGGCCATTTAGTGGGGTCGTTTGTCCACCCATCCCTTTTCTCAGGTTAATAAAAACCATTGTGATAGGAAACCTAGAATGGTTATAAGACTAAAATCTATCTAGGTTTCCTATCAGGTTTACTTTAACGACACCCCTTGCCGCACTTTGTTCTACCTCCATTTGGGGCCCTTGATCCTGGGGCCGGCATCTGCTCACCTATGCTTCACACCCCATCTTACTATGTCCGTCTCTCCTTAATATCTTCACCAGTAAACTATGATATGCTTACCAAATAATCTTCCATATTGATTACACCTACTTGATTTCAAAACAGGTATCCACTTTTTGCTAAGTATACCATACTAACTAAACATTTCATAATGTTACTTAATGGCGCTACAATTACTAGCAGATACATAGGTAAGCTAACCTGAAGGAGAGATGCATCACATCTTGGTTATATAGTAATTTTATAGTATCTTACCGACAAATACTATTTTGGAAGACATTTACATTTTCGGGTGTGAAGAACCAGACTCGCCTTTTACTTGGACTTCACCACCATGCCCAAGCATGCTGACAAATAGCGGGAGAAGTTAACCATCCCAAATGTCCGGATGCTCAGTTAACACTTAGTGGGTGTGAAATTGGGTGCGGTGTCCGCGACACCTCAGAGAAACTCTGGGGTCAATTATATTTTACTCTGATGGGTGTCAACTCACTCACTCTGACTCTACAAAGTTAACTCTGCAACTCTAGGGTGGTAAACACCCTGTTATTCTAACAACAGAGCATTTGCCATGTGCGATTACAAAACCGTGTTTTGATTACAGAAGACCGCACATTATCTGGGAGGGACTTCAACACGGGTTACCAAAGACGAGGTTGGTGGATGTGTCCCGTAACAGGGTGCTGTGGCTGCTTGTAGTTGGGAGAGTATTGATGCGTTACGGCGGGTGTGAAATGGACACCGACTCCTTGCTCTGCAAGGTTCAGGCAGCGCATCCCTCTCCAGTAAATATCAATATCATCACACCGTTTTCGAAAGGGGCCCTCTGTAAGAGAGTGACAGCTGTCTGGTATCAGATCAACGGGACACAAGCACACATACACCACTGGGGGGCCCGTTTCAAATCTGGACCTGCTGGGATGACAGTCTGGGAGTACCGAAACACACATTCACAAACACACACACACACACACACACACACACACACACACACTCAAACTCAAACACATACATGCACAAAACCACAGAACTATTAATACAGACGCACAGATCAACTCTCTTACACAAACATACGCTTGCGCCAACAAACACACACACACACACAGAGCCGGCTAAACTCTCTTGCAGACACCAAGACACGTACAAAGCAGGCTGACATGCAGAGACAACAGACCATCCCCTGCTGAAGATCAATGTTGCTTCTTGCAGTGATATTGCCAACAAGGTGGAAGTCAAAACACACAAACACACACACACACACAGACACACACACACACACCGACTTAGACACATTGAACGTGTTAAATCAATGTCAACAGCCTTTAAAATAACCAATCAACACACTGAGTTATTTCGAGGAGATGGACAGACTAATATTTCATTTGCAGACAATACAGCCATCCGTAGGTCCTGCCTGTTTAAAATAGTTAACACTTAATGAGACAAAAATGTCTGCACTGAAGCATAGGTTACAGTAAGCAGCACATGTTGATTCCACGGTATTGCAGTAAGACAGGGAAAATGCAATGCTCTATTTAATGGTATAGCATTATTAAATTACTTTGGCTAGCTTAATGCTATATTAATTTAGATGTTCTGGCAAATATTTAAAATGTTAGATGGAAAAAATGCTTTCATCTCTGTCCCAATGATACGAATGGTACTACTGTTGCTCCTCTCTGTCCACTCCCCTTTCTCTGTCATCCCCCCTCCCACACTTTTAGCTGAGCTGATGCTTTGTGTGTGATGCTGTGTGTGTGTGTGTGTGTGTTTGTGTGTGTGTGTATGTGTGTGAGTGTGTGCGTGTGTGATACTTTGTGTAAAAGCTGCACTGCCTAGAAACACACACAGCCATCGCTGCCTCCCAAGATAAAAGAGAGACCGAACAGGTGTCAGGAGGAGGTGGTGGTCAGGCGGGGGTGGTCGCGCGCCTCCTGATGCATGCCTGCCCTCTAGTCATTCATCTCTCTCAGATAAGGAGCGTAAGAGGGGCAGGGCAACCTGGAACACCCTGGAAAGTAGGTCTGCCGTGTGTTGGAGTGGGGCTGGCCAGAGAGGACACTAGGACTCCGGGTACAAGGGTGAGGGAGGGATGAAGGGAGATGGAAAGGGAAAGGATGGTGATGGATGGAAGGGGACAAGTAGAGGATGGTGGTGGGGAAGGAGAGGTAGAGAGAGGCTGATGGAGGTTGGAGGGAGAAAATTAGGTTGCCTTGAGAGGTGAGGCACCTGAAGCCTATCCCTTTTCGATCTCTTTGTCACAGTCTCAGAGTGCTCTGAAATGTTAGTTGTCTATTGTTCATAAAAATTTGGTAATAATTTAAATTTGTTAAAGTATACCTGCATTGTCTTTTTGAATGTCTCAAAAGTGAAAATTATGTGTATGTCCATCTCAGCCCTACCCCACCCCGCCCCAGTCTTTCTGAGGTTATTCTAAGTGCACCTGCAGATGACAAATCTGACAATCCTGTTCCTCCCATTCATCACCCAAATAAGCACCTTCTCAGGAAGTGACCCCCACCGAGAGAGCTGATTGGCTAACATGAGTTGAAGGATTTTACCAAGGTATGTCCTGTTGAAACACCCGAATGGAGGAACATCTACATTGATTTATTCATACATACATTCATTATAATCTACCATAATCTTTCTCTAGGTATTGCAAGGCCAACGGTTATGTCTCCGCTACTCTGGTTGCAAGACTCATCATTCAATACTCATTCAAAAGTGATGTTTTATTAATCTGAGTTTAACTGCACTCCTAAACACCATGACATGCATGTATACATGTATACTATATGTACATGTGGCTGTCGTGAAAATTTATCAAAAGGCTCAGACCCAGTTGAATGGTGAAGTACAAGTTGTGTTTCTTGCCCTGCGTCTTTCGTTCACTTTTTCACGTGACTGCTACTCTGTAAGGCTTAGCGAGTATGATTGTTATTTAGCCATAGGGTGTTATATTACTTACTTATTTGTACGTAAAATATTTTATTTGGCAGAAGGGGTTAGGGAACAACATGTTATTTGCTAAAAGTTATAAAGGACAATTGGATAATATATAAATAGTATTCATCTGAAAGTTATGTCAATATTAATGGTTAAATCAAAACCAAGATTTTGGTTGAAAGCTATGCATTATGTTTCAGTAAAATAGTATATCGCAACTGCTTTCAGGTAACTTAATAACCATAGTGAGTCAATCAAAACTATGATGTAATAGTGACAACATAACCACGACCATATTTAACATTCATCTGTCTATGCTGAGCCTTTTAAGCACGTGAAACTTTTTAAAAAAAACGAATCAGACCCACGGAGAAATTGGGGTGAACCACTCTTTCCCTTTTCCTATAATAAGCCTATGTTGAAGATCCAATTGAGGGCTGAAGTACTCATTTCTGTTCATGCTTCAAACACAGTAATGCATGCATGCACTACACGATTATGATCAACCATCCTGACACACAGCGCAATTGTTCCTAATCAAAGGAAGGAGTCTCCTATTGGTACAGCTATGAATAATCAGTGTCCTAATGCTACAGCTTTGGATAACCGGTGGCGTAATGTTACAACTATGGAAAGACATTGTTCTAATGCTACAGCTATGGATCGCTACAGATATAGTGCTTCATTGCAGAGTGTGGAACAAAGCATGCTTTCAAGTCAAAACTCTACATAACAGGTAGTCTACTGACTAGACACTGGCATGGTTAAAAGTCTGTTTGTCAGAAGTGGGATTCGAACCCACGCCTCCAGGGGAGACTGCGACCTGAACGCAGCGCCTTAGACCGCTCGGCCATCCTGACACCTGCCAAACATTTCAATACCAAAAAATGTGAATAGCTTTCAGGGCACCACCATTGGCTTAACAGTCAAAGTGTAATGAGTTTTATTTGTCAAATGCTCAGTATAATACAGGATCATTCTGAGCAAAGAAATTCTTATGACATGGCAGGCGGTCATACTGACTAAGCGATACATCATATGGACATTGGGAATTGGAGTACAAAATATTGTAAATATATAAAGTGCAGGAGTGTTGATGAATGTGTTCATATGATTGTGATGTGATGATGCGCATAGAACGTACATAGGTAGTGAGAAATTGCATACATATGAGAGTATGTATTTGTACAGCAAGATGTGTGCTTGTACACCAAGATGTGTACCACACACAATAACCCTGTAATCAAGTATGATAGAGAACAACTTTTGCACATTAGAACACAGTTGGGGAACCTCCCTCCACTCGACGGTCTACCATTACCTGAACCACGGAGACAAAGGAAGCGGCGCGGGATACGAGCTGGTGTGCTGGTCCGTCTGAGGAGACGAGCCCTCCGGCCTCCTCTCCCGATTGTTCTCCTGGCTAATGTCCAGTCTCTGGACAATAAACTGGATGAACTCAGAAGCAGGCCGAGTTTCCCAACGCGACATTAACATCAGGTCTCTTCACGGAGACCTGACTCAACCCGCTAATCCCTGACTTCACTATCGCACAAAATGGTTTCTCCATTCACCGCTAGGATCGAACTATTGACTCGGGAAAAGTTAGGGGCGGCGGAGTTTGCTTCATGATAACAACAAGTGGTGCTCCGATGTGGGGGTAATTTCTAAGGGCTGTTCACCACATCTGGAATATCTTATGATAGCATGTTGCCCATACTATCTCCCGAGGGAATTTACCTCGGTCATTATCACGGGAGTGTACATCCCACCTCACGCGGACTCCACCCAAGCGCTGGACGATCTTTATGGGATTATCGAAAGGACGGAGACCTCACGCCCAGAGGCTGCTTTTATTGTGGCTGCGGATTTTAACAACGTAAAATTGAGGAAAGTCCTTCCGAAATTTCATCAACACATCGGCTGCACAACGCGAGGGAACAACACGCTCGATCATGTTTACCCTCACTTCCGGGATGGCTACATGGCCGTTCCGCGCACCTCATTCGGCAAATCGGATCACTCATCAGTGCTGCTCCTGCCTTCCTACAGGGAGAAACTGAAACGAGATTGGCCGTCAATGAGAGCCATACAACGCTGGTCCAGCGATTCAAAGTCATCCCTGAGTCACTGCTTCGAGACGACAGACTGGGCTGTCTTTAAGGACAATAACATTGACTGCTACACGGACACCACCACAAACTACATTTGGAAATGTATCGTCGTACCTTTGATTACCGTACGT
>JAVQJS010140242.1:0-13392 GCA_036024795.1 Galaxias rostratus | reverse complement strand
TATGTGTGTGTGTTTCTGTACGTAAGGATGTATGTGTGTGATTGTGTTCCTTTGCATAAGGATGTGTGTGTGTGTGTGTGTGTGTGTGTGTGTGTGTGTGTGTGTGTGTGTGTGTGTGTGTGTATGTGTGTGTAAATAGTTTGTGAGCATGTGCGTGAGAGTGAGCGTGTAAAAGAGAGTGTGTGTGTGTGTGTGTGTGCATATTCTCGGCTTCTGAATTTTGTTTTGAACAGGTGTTGCCTCATTTAAGTTCAACGGTAAAAGGTCTGTAATCCAGAGTTTGCTGAACCCTGCAGTACAATATCAGTTCAATGTGCGTGCCCTTTCTAAATATATAGTTCTTCCCCTATTATTGATAATACAGAGTATTCAGTCTGCATGAATGCACTAGGTTTAGAGTTGCTTTTCAACAACACAAAAAAAAATAGAAATGAGGTGTTGGCACCAAATTCACCACCTTCAAATGATTAGCTAATCATCTGTTTTTTCTGTCCCTCAGAGTAACAAAAAGAAGAGGTGATAGAAAACTGAAAAACGAGAAGGGAATCAAAGACCCATGCTAAAAGTCTACAAAGAACCTTACTAAAGCATCTATAAAGAAGTGCCAAGGGTGGACAATTGGAAAATAGCTAATTTGATCAGGCTCTAGTCACAACCCACACTAACATGCCCAGCTTGTTTTTGTTATGGAACTTGTAATACAAACTCATCAAGGTGCGCCGGGACCGCCAGTGTACCACGTGGAACGTCAAGTCTACAATGAGGCCTACCTGGACTCCCAGCTTCTCCACCGGAAAGAAAGGAGCCCTTTGAACCTCAGGCAGAGACTGGGACAACATGTCCAGTAAGTATCAAATCTAAAGCAATGGTGTTTAGCATTTGCCTGAAAAGTTCAAATTAGGCTCTGATGGCTCACCTTAGAATGTGGTACTATCTTTTAAAGCCACCCAGTTTTAACATGCGTCCTCAATATTAATTAGTAAGTAATTATCCAGAGTTTCCGAATGATCATCATTGATCCAATACCAGGTTAATACGTCCGCTAACATAATTAAAAAATATTTTCGGAAAGATAAGTTCTAGTCCTTTTGTACATAATGTTCATCCATATTACATGTCAGACTTGTATCCAATTGAACATCTCTGAAGAGATCTGAATATTGCACTGACACTTTCTATCTAACGTGATGGAGCTTGAGAGGTGTTGCAAGGAGGAATGAGCAAAACTTCCCAAAGTTAGGTGTGCCAGACTTATGGCATCATATTAAAAAATACTTAGGGCTATATTTGCTACCAAAGGTGCATCAGAAAGTATTGAATAAAGGCTGTTAATACTTATGTACGGTATGTGATTTCTTAGTTATTTATTTTTCATACCTTTGCAAAAATCACAAACTTTTTTCACATTGTCATTATGGTGCAACATTTTAAGGATTTTTTTTTTTAATACATTTTGGAATAAGGCCGTAACAAAACAAAGTGTGGAAAGGTGCAGCGTTGTAAATACTCTCTAGATGACTTGCAAGTCAATCAGACAGTAATTACAGTTACGTACGTAAGGGAGTGTGTCATTAATGTGTATTCCTTTGGCATGAAAGACTGTAAACCTGGCAGTGAAAAACGTGTCGCTTTTCCCAAACCATGCCTGCAATCTCTCATTAATGAATAATAGAATGATCGTTATTATTTTTACTCACCTGTACAACTCAACATTGCACTTGACATTTTTACTACTTTATTTAGTAATTGTATTGCTCTTAAAGGTCTATACATCATAGATTTGATGTTATTTATTTTATTTAATTTGGTTATAGTAATAATGACACATTGTATTTATAAAGCACTTTTCAAAACACTCAAAGACGCTGTACAAAGTTGAAACAAATTATATGGAGTTAAAAAATGAAGCAAGCAAGTTGCCGGTCCATTGCAAGGCTAACACATAGGTACATGCAACAATTCACACATTCACACCTACGGACAATTTAGAGTCACCAATCAACCTGTATTATGTGATGCATTGTCAAATGCAGTACATATTCTTACCAGGAAGGCTCATAATTATTTTTGTTCTTATTATTTTTATATTAGGCCTATTTATGGCCTATATCAACGCCCTGTGCTTGTGACCATATATTCCTTTCCAGTGTCCACATGTGTTGGGTATTGCCGTCTGTTGCACTTAACTTAGATGTATGTATCAGTTAATGTTATATTTTTCAATTATTATTTGAAATCAGTTTTTGACCCAATGGAAATGAACAGCGAGAGACTTCACGGGAATATGCCATCATCTTGCAATGATGTTAAGTAGTTGCAACAAGAAGGCTGTGGCTGATGTTAACCGTAACTAGCCTATGCAATGCAGTCTCTAGATAAACTGAAGGATGAAGACAGCAGCACTGCTCTAAGGTGAATGTCACCGTTTCCAACGCGAGAGCAGGCATTATGACACGTTACATTAAATTTGCCTAATTTTGCCTTGTTATCGGATCAATCATATAATATATATTTACTGTTACCTTGGCAGACAGGGTTGTAACTAGATTTAAAGATCTCACTACGCTATGCGTTAGCTTGTTCAAAGGATACTGTAATGGCCTGGCATTTGTTACAAATTTTGTGGACATACAGAGACTCAGAGCATGAAAAAATCAAAGGGAAGATGCAAGATGAATTTTTATAAAGGGAATTGTTAAAAAGTAAAACAATCAATGCCTTGAGATGGCAACTTATAGGTGGGCTTCCAGGTAGCACATATGAAATTCAACTTCAATTGCGCCTCCCCTCCCAATGGGCTACCTCAAATGAATTGTATGAGATAGCCCATTTTAACAGGGAGAAATTACTGCTCATGCGCTGCCCTGTTTTGAACTAAATGCATACTTGTTTAACACGTTTAAGCATTGTCGATGAAACTATGATCATGTTGAAAATCAAACCAAACGGTAGTAGACTACTTCGTCGTCATATGCGGCAATAGGCACCCTTGTCGACAAACAGGGTTTGGACTGTAGCCCGCTTGTGCTGCAGTGTTAAGTTCTGCGTGCTAAGACGGTCAGCTGATTAACTGCAATGCATCACATCCCATTCGCGCAGTTGTCTAGTTATTTACTGTTATTTTACACCTTTACACAGTTGGAGGGTTAACATTTTGTTGTAGCCTACTGTACATGTACAAGTACATAAAAGCAAACTATGAGCCTAGGTCCATTAAATCTTCTAGGATTGGTGATGCTTTTTACCAAGATAATTGATTGGTCAGTAGGCAATGCTTTTATATGTTTTGATCTGTTATTTGTAACACAACCTCCTCCGGACCAGGTTAGGTGTGTAGCATCAATTACCATGGTGATTTACCCCTGTTTAAAGTGACGCATCGTTGTGGTATCAATAAACCGGTTCAAACCCTCGCTAACCCCAAATCCTGCTTTCTGGTATAGGCCTCCACTGTCCTCCAACAAACATTACGATTTTTGTGATACTCTTTTGTTTGTCCTTAACTTTGTTTAGAATTGTGTTGCTCTTGGTCTGTTTTCCCTATTTCTGTGTCTTTGTCTGTTGCCATGTTTACTGTGAAGCATAAAAAGGTTTCAGAAAAGCGCTTTATAAATAACATTATTATGATCATTATTATTAACCCACTCTTCCTGGCACTTCTGTTCAAACATCATCAACACAGGTGCACGTCTGAAAGGGCCAGAGCCATTGCTCTGAGTTTTCTGCCCATCCTAACATGGCTGCCATCTTACCCAGTCAAGGAGTACCTGGTTGGAGACCTGGTATCGGGCCTTAGCACTGGAGTCATGCAGCTCCCTCAAGGTATGACTGCAGTGCAACAAGGCCTAAATACCATGTTAAAGGGGAATTTCACCCTTCCCTTTCACTGTAATATTTTTTTTTAAATGTAAATTACAATACATCTCTGTCTAAAATAATTTCAAGCTAGAGGATTTAAAACACGTTGTTTTAATTATTCAAGCTTGCCATTCTCGATTGGTTTACCATGCTTTGGTGTTAGTTTGCAAACAAACAGTTAGCAAACTAGCTACGTTTTCCACCGGCAGCACAGCCGAAGCGGCACAGTTGACTGGCAGTATGCACACAGGGCGCTCTGTTTCCTAGGTTACAAAATAGCATACCCAACGCATTGGTGGATAGTTAAGATAAATGAAGAACCCTTGCTTGTTTTAGTCTTTTAGGAAAATAGCAGGAGGAGCGTGTATGTCTTCTAATCTTGAGAACAAATTACACATTGTTTAAACATACCAAATGGCTCATTAAGAACAGGTCGAACATATCTGTTCCCACTAAGGTTTAAACAATGATTATAGTTGTACAGATTCTTCAGGAAATGCAGAACTGTAAGGTACATTCATTTTTTGGATTGAAAATCAAAACGATACACTCATTTGGTTTGGTGTGCCTTCATGGAACGCGCTTTATCAGCGTACGGAATACAGAACTTCATTATGAAACTTCTCTCACTTGTCCAGCTGTTTTAATAGGAGAAGAATAATCAATTTGTTGTGGTCTTTGGGTGAAATTTCCTTTTAAGAGACGATTGGTCTCTTTGCCTGACGAGAGAAAGGAAACGTGTTGTGTCATATGTGTTTTTTGTTTCACAATGTCTGGCTTCTGTTAATTTGGCCAAAAGCAGACACTAAATACAAGTCAATATACTTATTTTTCAAATAGAGTGGATGACAGTCTCAAAGATGAATAGATTTAAAATAAATAAATAAATAAATAAAAACACAAAAAATATATCTGAAACCAATAGCAATATTGAATCAAAGTAAATTGCTTGTTTTCAGAGCTTACTTTCTTTGACATTTGTTTTGAATAGAGAGCACACTAAAAAGTATTTTTGTTTTGTGTGTGTATAACTCATCTCTTAAACAGTTTTTGTCAATGCAACATGTGGAAATAATTAGGATTGTGGCATTGACGCATAGGATGTAATAATCAAATGTCTACTCTGCAAATCCCTTTTCCATGCAGTAGATCAAGCTTGTGAGAGAAAATGTAACATGATGGTTAATTAGCTGATGCAGGTAACGTAAGAAGACGCTGATGGTGACCAGACCTGTGTGCCTCCCTGACTTCCTCTCGCTCCCTCTCAAGGATTGGCCTATGCCATGCTTGCTGCTGTGCCACCAGTGTATGGCCTCTACTCTTCCTTCTACCCAGTGCTGCTCTACACCTTTTTTGGTACCTCAAGACACGTATCAATTGGTGAGCCCTAAACCCTTTGTTGCTCCATGTTTACATGACAAATGAATGAGTCACAATTCATGGAGGAGCAAAGGTACAACAGAAGCTTCCTTGGAAGCAAGTGTGGTTCAAATTGGTAGCATCCGAACATCTTCATGGATGCCAAATTTACCTACTTTTCAGAGAAATAAATTACCAATGACAATTAATTAACTTCAGTTTCAATTTCTACTGATGAAATGTTTTTATATATCAATTGAATTATAATTGTAATGATTATTTTTATACTTAGAATACTTATAATTTTGATGATTATACTTTTTATTTATTTATCAATAATTACAATAAATAAAGATATATTTGTGTGTTGGTGTCAAGGTACATTTGCTGTGATCAGCCTGATGATTGGCGGTGTGGTGGTGCGAGAGGCCCCAGACTCTATGTTCTATAGCCAGCTCCTCAACGGCACCAATATGTCCAGTGTGCTGGATGTGGAAGCCAGAGACACCAGGAGGGTGCAGCTTGCCGTGGCCCTCACTGCCCTGGTGGGCGTCATCCAGGTCGGTGAAGCCTGGTTTACCCAATAGTGACAACTCCGCTGCAGAATGCATAGGCGGTCCTTGCATTAACTAACACTGAGAGAGCTGGATTTTCTCCTCTTATGCTTATTGGTCTTACTGTTTTTCATGGTCTCTTATGTTTTCATACACATCCTGATTGCTCAGTGTTTCCTTCAAACTGTTCTCAGTAAAGTAGTTTTTAATGATTATACATTCATTCTGCTCTCTCTCTCTTTGTCATCCTGCCTCTCTTTCGCTCTGTTATCCCAGCTGGTGTTAGGCTTTCTCAGATTTGGTTTTGTGGCCATCTACCTTACGGAGCCCTTGGTGCGAGGATTCACTACGGCAGCAGCTGTCCATGTCTTTGTCTCTCAACTCAAGTACTTGCTTGGTATCCACACGCAGCGCTTCAGTGGACCTCTGACAGCCTTCTATGTGAGTGAAACCATTCCCTTCAAAATTCCCATTTCTTATCTCACTATTAAACATTGCAATGAACACCCCTCACAGACCTATTTTCTACTTTCCCTCAGAGTGTTCATGCAGTGTTCAGAAAAATATCCAGTACCAACGTCACCACGCTTATTGTGGGCCTGGTATGTATGGTTTTCATTTACAGTGTTAAAACCATCAACGAGCGCTTCAAGAAAAAGCTGCCAGTGCCAATCCCTGGGGAAATTATAGTCGTGGTTGTTTCGACTGGAATCTCCTACGGTCTCGGCCTATTTAACAACTACCAGGTAGAGGTCGTTGGAAAAATCCCCACAGGGTATGTTAGCTGTGAGAGTCTGAGAGGAGTGTTTCTGTGCCGGAAAAGTGTTTGGTTCATTTTGTGTCCCAAGAAATATTTGATTGCAATTGTCTTGTTTTGTTGTTTTCAGGCTTCTCCCTCCTTCAATTCCGAACTTCTCCCTTTTACCTAATTTGGTAATTGATTCCATCGCTGTAGCAGTTGTGGGCTTCTCAATGAACATCTCTCTGGCCAAGATCTTTGCCCTGAAGTACAGTTACAGTGTGGACGGTAACCAGGTTTGTCCAAGGCTCTAAGGCATTATACTTAAGATCACTGGTCAATTCCGGTTTCTAACATGGGTGACATTATTTATTTTTGGAAATAAAATTTAAGAGTAGATAATGCAAAAAAGGAGGCTTTTGTTATCCCGTAGGCTTCTTCAAAACCCATAGGTTTCATGCTGTTTTGTATTGCCTCTGTGGACAAGGGGTCCCAATGGACTCTGCACCTATTTAGTTTCTTACCCTGAAAAAAATATTAAATGTATAGATTTTGTGTAATCTGGCGACAAGATAATATTGGTCATTTATATCTGAAGATTGTTTGATATTTGAATTTGAGTAATCTTTAACTCTTCTTCATACAGGAGTTGATTGCTCTTGGTCTATGTAACTTTGCAAGTTCTTTCTTCCAAACCTTTGCCATCACCTGCTCTATGTCCCGAAGCCTAGTACAGGAAAGCACTGGTGGCAAAACACAGGTATCACAAACACAGCCTTTCTAGGTCTTATCTGCATCCACCCTTCCTGTTTACCTAATCCATGTGTGTACAGTACAATGAAGTGTCGCCTGGCTACGTACCAACGTGACTCTTTTGAGTCATTTATTGTTATTGTAGTCTGCTCGGATGCATGCACCTGTGGCTTATCTAATCCAAAGGGACGGGAAATGCAATCAATTATATTACTCATTGTGCCTATGTGGCAAGGTGACATGTTTATTTTATCTGATCACATCTATATTGGTACCATAAATATATTAGGGATGTAGGAGAACTTGTAGATTATTTTGTTCAAATTGGGTGAAAGCCAATTGATATGTTAGCATTGCTTTAAAAATGTTGCGTGTGTGTTTACAGATCGCAGGACTCTTGGCGTCTTTGGTGGTGCTGCTAGTCGTGGTGGCCATTGGTTTTGTGTTTGAGCCTTTGCCACAGGTGGGTTTCACCAGCGCACTCCTCCAAATGCCACCATGCTATGGTTTGAAGGAAAAAGTGACAATTATATTTTTTAATTTCAATGTTAAATTCAATCCTAACTACCATATGTGAAAAGAGACTGCCTATTGGACGTTTTCCATTTAAAGTTCCTTTAAACAATGTTTCAAAATTACATTTACTTGATTATGTTTTTTAATTTTATAGTGTATTGACTGGTGTTTGGTGCTTTTGATTTTATTCAAAGTCAACATTAGTTACTTATTAAGTACATTTTCTGCATACATGTCTAATTATTTTTCTTTTCGCAGACTGTGTTGGCAGCCATCATCATGGTCAATCTGCAGGGCATGTTCAAACAGATTAAAGACATCCCTGTACTGTGGAGGACCAGCAAAATTGAATTGGTTAGTCTTGAACACTGCAGCCTATAAATAACAGAATAACACTGCAGCCTATATAATAACAAAACAGAAGAAAACTACACCCTAAATGGTAACTTAACATAAGAACACCTCAACCTGTATAATAACATGAGAACACTGCAGTATGCAACACCTATGTAATAACATTAGAACAGGAGACCTTCAGACTGAGGAGGTAGGCCTTTCGGGCTTAGTTGGCTCAGCGGTCGCCTGAAGCAGCAGACAGATACCGTGTGACCCGAAGGGCTGCTGCGTCTTTAGTGTAACTGTTAGACGGCTCAGGAAGGGAAAGCAGGGCTTGGCCCAGGCTCTATTGAGCAGGGGAAGAGAACTGTTGACCCGGGCTGGGGATATTGTCAGGCAGTGGATGGAGTGCTTTAAGGTCCTCCCTAACTCTATCAACACATCTTCTGTGGTGGGGGCAGAGTTAGTAGACTCGGGAAGCTTCACCCATATCGCTGGAAGAGGTCATTGAGGCAGTTAAGAAGCTCCTCCATGGCGAGGCACTGGGTGTGAATGACATTCGCCCCAAGATGCTGAAGGCAAAAGACATTCTTGGGCTATCATGGTTGACATGCTGTTTCGGCTTAAACTGGTCTAAGTGACCATTTCGGGCCTATTGTTATCCCAGGTTATTGTCTGGGAGGAGCTAGCGGTACTGACAGAAGGTTTACAAAGCTAATTGTTGGAGCCTAATCAGAACTGTGAATTCAACTAGAAAATCACATCTCGACATGTCAGCGTGACTAGATTAGTAGTATCCTGTTTTAGTGCAACTAGCTAGTAGCTTGAAATTGTTTGAATATGTCTCTTTGTAGCTGGAAGTACTGTGTTTCTATTGAAAATTGTCAAAGTGGCTAATTGTTGTCCCAGCTGATTGTCTGGGAGGATCTAACAGGACTGACAGGCTGTTGTCAATTTGGGCTTTTGTCTTAATCAGCCACAGGCAGGTATCTCCCTTACCACTGTCATCTCCACTCCCCCTGAGGCACGGAGGAGATGGTGGTCGACGCCACCCAGGGGCCAAGACCATTCTAACATGCTCCACCCTTGTCTCTATCCTGCCAGTGGGCACATTGTCAAAGGAGGGCTCTGGAACTACCAGGTGGCAGTGCAGAAAGCTGACTTCATTTTTAGCCCATGTTTCCACGCTCTCTCAACTTTTCCATGTCCTCACAGAGCCCTGGATCACCGCTCAGGACACTGTTACCTTGGCAGCCCTCTCTGCAGCCTAATCCTTCTCCCACTCCTCCGAACCTCTGGACCGGATTCCTAATTTCTCAGAAATGAAAGTTTTCACTCTTTCCACTGCCACAATTCTCTGCCACCACATTTGAATACCATGCTGTCACTGCCACATCTCCTGCTCACATTCATATTGTTGTTCTCCATAACCCACATAGCTCACTAGGTATCTTTCTGGAAGAACTGGACTCTGTTTTGTCCCACTTCCCCATAGATGACCACTTGCAGATTCTACTTGGGGCCTTCAACATCTCTACAGACAAGTTTGCATCCTCTGACTTTCTCTCGCTTCTGAATTCAATTTCCTTAACACTCTCCCCATCTCCCCCGACTCACAAAGCTGGAAGTCTGCTTGATCTCTTACTAACGAGGCCTTGCTTTCCTACCGATCTCACGGTTACTCCCTTGCAAGTACAATGCATCTAGAAAGTATTATCTGAAATCTCTTTTCACATTGTCAGTAGGGTATATTGTGTGTAGAACATTTAGGGGTGGAAAAAAAATATTTAATACATTTTTGGAATAAGGGCTTAACATAACACTATTTGTAAAAGGTGAAGCGCTGTAAATACTTTCCTGATGCCCTGAATCTGGCCATTACTTTATCTCTTCATTCTTTTCCCTTTGTCTCCTAAACCTAACACCACAACCCTCACTCACACAGTCACTTCTCGAAGGAACATCAGCTCTCTGACTCCCTCTGATCGCTCATCCTCTGTCTTGGCGTCCCTCCCTTTGTTAGACTATTTCACCCATCTCTTTCCCAACACAGCTGTAGAGACTCTCCTCTCCACCCTGACCACTTCCCTGGGCTCCTTCTGCCCTCGCACCACTAGGCTCAAACTGAACCCACTTCTCTGTGACTGTCAGAAGCGGTGCGTACTGCCGACAGGTCACTACGAGCTGCAGAGAGGCTTTGGAAGAAGTCTTCTAACCATCGGCACTGAAGTATCTGTCAGTCTCTCCTCACTGTATTCTCATCTTCTGTCTCAGCAGCTAAACCCTCTTTCTACCAATCTAAATTCTCTGAGTATGCTTCCAACCATAGGTTTGTGGCCTTCTAGTCTCCTTCTCCACCGTCTTTCTTCATGCCCCTCACCCCTGACAAAATGGCCAGAGTAACACCACTTCTCGAGAAACATCTCTTAACCCCATTGATGTTAACAACTAGAGGCCTGTTTCTCTTCTCACCTGTCCAAAACCCTTGAACAAGTAATACCAAACCGACTTTCTTCTTATCTCAAGCAGAACAGTCACCTTGATCCCCACCAGTCAGGATTCAAAGAGGGCCATTCAACGGAGACCGCCCTTCTCGCAGTTTTGGGGGGCCCCCTCACACAGCAGGCAGACTCCCTTTCATCTGTTCTTATCCTCCTGGACATCTCTGCTGCTTTTAACACTGTGAACCACCAGACTCTTCCCAGACTTTTCTCTGTCCTTGTCCCTCAGTGGTAGAATGACCTCCCCAAAAACATTAGGGCTGCAGCATCTTTGTTCACTTTCCACCAAAACTTGAAGACTCACCTGTTTTGACTGCACTTCAGCTCTTGAATGTGGCATTATGTCTACCAAGCACTTCTACTTGTTATAGCATGTAATTGATTGCACTTTGTACTTTTTTATATAGTTGGTTTTCAAAGGTTTTGTTAATTATCCTAATGTCCAATCTAACACTTGCCTAGCTCTCATCTAGGTGATTAAGCCAGTGATGTGTTCTCCCTTCTTATGTTCTCTACCTGACTTGTAGTTTTTACCATTATCTTCGTGTGGGCACAACTTTTGTGAGTCGCTGTGGATAAAGGCGTCTGCTAAAATATTTAATATAATGGCAGACAGGGGTTGTGGTTCCCGAAAAAAAAAAAAGAGTGACCGAAGGGTGTGTTCTAATTATCAGGGCATCACACTTTTCTGCCTACCAGAGAAAGCTCATAGTTTCAGGAGTAGCTATGCGGATTTTGTCTTGGTCGTGGAACAGTTGACCAACTCTTTAATTGGGGTGCAATGGGAGTTTGCCCATCCTGTCTGCATGTGTCTTATTGCCAAAATTCATTAACTGTCTGCGGATCTTTAAAAAAAAAAAAAGAAGGCTACTTGCATAAGTGTTCAACCCCTTCACATTACTATTTGGCAGAGCCAACTTTTTCTGAAATAAAAGTGTTTTGGGGTATCTACCAGCTTTGCACACTGTTCGGTAGAGATTTCTTCCCATTCTTCTTGGCAGATTTGCTCCAGGTTGCACAGGTGGGTTGGATGACGCTTGTGGACTTTCAAGCGGTGCAACAGATTCTCGATGAGATTGAGATCTGGGCTTTACTTGGCCACTGTGGTTTTACAGCAAAAAGGTTAATGTCCTACTCTTGTGTTGCTTTGGCCTTGTGCTCGGGATCATTGTCTTGCTGAATGGTGAAGTTTTTTCCCAAACTTCAGTTTTTTTGCAGACTAAAGCAGGTTCCCTTGTAGTATCTCCCTGTATTTTGCGCCATTCATTATTCCTTACTTTTTAACAAGATGCCCAGTCCTGTTTATTTAGAAAATGTGAGCTATTCTAAAACTTAAGGTCAATTGTAAGACCTTCAAGTTCTTCAGTAGGGCAGGATTTTTAATTTGTGCAATCTTGTAGCTTCCAAAGCACAGGGGTTGAATTTAAATTATTTCTTCTTCTTCTAAGACTTGTTCTAACATACAACTAATTCACCATTGTTCTGACTACTGGCATTTAAATGGTTAATTCAAAGTATACACAATTATTATTTTGTTTTTTTCATATAGGATTAAATGACTGAACCTAAGTCTCTTTTACAGCAGTGCCCTGTTTAAAAGCAGGACATGCATGACAAGTGCGCAAATTAAACTTAAAACCAGCAAATACTCTCTCCTTGGCTGAAATCTGAAGTATTTTTTAAAGCTTCTGAAAGGACCCATGATTACACAATAGTGTAATTTTCTCAACTTGTTGACATTATGGTTTGATTTCCAAATGCGAAATGATAATACCAGTGTTGTATTTGAAAGATTGCAGACGACCGAAGATCAGACGAAACATATTATGCAGAATCATATACATTCTGAATAAAGTCAAATATCATAGCTAAAATTATTTTAGTCACAATTTTACTTGAAAATGTTGGTTGTAAAGTTGAAGTACCAAGTAAAAAATGTGCTGCACTCAAACAAAAAGATTGCACACAGTATACATCACTAGTGAATTCAGATTACACATTTTGTAATTTATGGTAAGTCCTTTTTTTCTATTTAGGTGATTTGGGTTGTGGCTTTTGTATCGTCTGTGCTGTTGGGACTAGACTATGGCCTTTTGGTGTCCATTGGGTTTGCAATTGTTACTGTTATCTACAGAACACAGAGGTATGTATATATCTGGGACTTCATATTTTGTTGCTCCATTTTGGACAGTATTTTATATTTCCAAATGTTAATGCAGAGATGTTTCTACTAGCAAAAATAGTAATAGTTGAGGTCAAATGCATCAAGTGCCTGTCTGTTTTCTACCCTCTGCGCTTCCACCACTACAGCCCCAAAACTGTCATTCTTGGTCAAGTCCCTGAAACAGGAATGTACTGTGATGTAGAGGAGTATGAAGAGGTAAAATCTATTAGTATTTCTTTAGTTACCTTAATGGTTTTATGAATAATGATTTTATTAACTCTCGTTTGGCTCTAGGCAACAGAGTGCACAGGGATTAAGATTTTTCACTCCAACTCGTCGATCTACTTTGCAAACAGTGACCTCTATTTGACTGCCCTTAAAACAAAGGTAATTTCTGGCAATATCAGGCAACTTTTTACCATTAAGATACTGTCAAATTAGCAATCTAACTAAATAGAGTAAAATAGATGAAGTCTCATGGACCACAACTTAACAGTGAAATTGCCTGGATGTAATGTTTCATGCAATTTGCAAACTGCAACAAGCTGTTTGAAAGTGTTCTGTGTAACATCAGGTTTAGGGGATAAGTCAATAGTTGTAGTAGCTTATTTG
>JAVQJS010140187.1:0-15460 GCA_036024795.1 Galaxias rostratus | reverse complement strand
GGGTTTAGGACTGCTCGTAAAAGTAGCCTTCTGTGTATCTGTACAATATTTTAAGACTCACCATTTATGATCAATCAGACCATTTTTTCCAACGATATCTGTCGAAGTCGACGTTGTTTGTAAAATTATCTAATATGTTACCTCGAATCAGTTCAAGTTGCTGCTAAAAAATGCCAACCCAGTCTCGTGAGTGCCTGATTTAGTTTTGGGTTAGGCTCAGAAGGGCGGAGTTAACACTCAATGACAGAAGAATAAAAAAAATTGACCGCTGGGCTAATAATCCTCCCAAACCATGGAAACACGTTAATTGCAAAATAAAACTTAAAGACGTTATTTTGTGCCAGTTTATTCTCCACTCCAGGAGTTGTGAGTTTAACATTTATGTATTTCCAGACTACATTACCATAATATTGACACGAGAAAGAGGTTGAATGAAATAATTGTCCCAAATCGCTTGGCATTACAGATATTTATACCACAAAACAGGAAACGTGTTTACTTACAATCGGGATTCTAATTATGTGATAAAATCTCTGTCCTGATTTGGATAGACTTGATGTGACCTATCTACATCGCATGCGTCGCCGAGTTACTGAAAGTAGCGGAGCTTGCATCAGAGAAATCGAAAGCCTCTTTTCCACAGCCTGGGTAAGCTTTACGGGTAACTAATCATCGAATTGCTGTGCATCTTTATTTTGGCAGTGGCTTGTACATTAGGTGGGGAAAGTGGAGGGACCCTGTGCCTAATAACCTATATCGAAATGCTCAAAAAAGAGAACGAACAGCCATGTTGTCAGGGAGTTTGCCAACAGGCAACGCTAGCGCTAGCAAACCGACGTGTGTTAGTACTGTAGTGTCTGTAGCTAGCTGGAAGGTTAACTGTATAGTTAACGACTAAGCTCAATTAATGTTGTTAAGGCTCTTTTTGCTCTTTTGCCTTGGCTAGCTTGTTACTCGTTACTTACTAGTGAATCAAGTTTTATTTCGGCAAAGGCTAGTAAGGGTTGCCAGATAGGAAATGTTAACATAGTAACCACTGGTCTACATACATGTATGTATGTCTGCTCTGTGATCGTACAAGTGATGTGTTCATTTTGAACGAATCTATAACATTACTTGGGGCGAACGAGTCGCTTTGTGGAGATAGTTTTCCATTTTGATCGCGCATGCGCAACAACATAGGCGTTCAAGTCGGTCGTTAATTTCTTTCAGCATAGTTCGTATGTAGGAAACGCATATTAATGGTCCAAATCTTAACTGGGTCTTATGGTCTGAGTCATTTGTTAAATTTTCACGTGATAGCTCCGTACAGAATTAACCAAAAATGACACTTTAAAATAAAATACTTTTAGAGAAGGTCCTGCAGGCCCTTACTTTCACCAGTGTCCACCCTGTTAGACGTCTGTCCACCTTGTTATGTTGGTATTTCTCTATCATAGTTTTATTAGAATATAAAATATCTCAAATCTATTTTCTGAGTTTATATCTGTACTTTTAAAGAAATTAGAGCCCCCGCGCAGCCCTATATATATATATATCCCCTCGACACTTGCCCCTGGGGTAATCCTCGTCGCCACCTTAAGTGTAAACCATAAGTCTGCAAAACTAAAGTGATCTGAGAGATCGACCTTCTGAAGGCTGAGGGAGCGAGTGAATAAAGATGGTAACTCCAGAGGTGTGTATCAACCTCAATGCATTTGCAAGTCAAAGTGTTTTTATTTGTCAAGTGCACAGTATAACAGAAGTTCATTCTGAGCAAAGAAATTCATATGACATGGCAGGCAGCAACTACATAGAAGCTGAGCAAAAATACCCCCCCAGAAAAAAAAATATATAAATATATATATACATAATATGTACAGATGGGGGATATGGACAGTGAGAATTGGAGTATTAAATATTTAGATATATAAAGTGCAGGAGTGCTGATGAAAATGTGCATAAGATTGTGATGATGTACATAGGAAGTGAAGGAGCATACATAGGAGGTCATGTGATCAATGTGATCCCTGAGGTTAATGTTGCTGGTTGAGAAGCCTGATGGTCTGGGGGAAAAACTGTTTGTGAGTCCGATCGTCCGTGCCCGGATGCTCCGCTAGCGTCTACCAGACGGCAGCAGCGAGAACAGACCATTACCTGGGTGGCTGAAGTCTTTTGTAATTTTCTATGCTTTTCTAAGGCATCAAATGTGGTAGATGCCTTGCACAAAGGGGAGGTGGCAGCCAGTGATGTGCTTTGCTGTCTTCACCACCCTCTGGAGGATACATCAGTGGTTAAGTGGTAGTAATGCACGTAAAACACTAGTTGCTCACCACTGAAGGAGAATATTGATAAATAGAGGAAGGTATCATAAACCTATTAATAAAAGCTAGGACAATCATGATACATATCACAAACAGACAAAAACATTCACTCCAATTAAATAGATACTGACACAGCCGACCAAACAAGCGTACTTTAAACAAATTGCACGTATTTCTAATGATTAGCAAGATGCACAATAGTGCCAAGCCTACAACTGGTGGTTAAGCAATGACAGTTTGCGCTGAAAGTGTACAAAGACAGGTTTGTTGCATTTAAATCCCCAGACCACTTTCCCTCTGCCCCCCAAGCAGACTCAGCGTGATGTGTGCTGTCATGTCACACTAAAGGCTGAGGGTGAGCGAATGAGGGGAAGTAGAACTGCAATTGGAATGCAAAATTAAAGATATTACCGATCTTGCATTTAATTTAGAAAATGACATGCCACCTGAAGGTGCAGTTATAATTGTTGTGTATGTAGCCAATAAGGTCAACACTGGACAAATTGTGGGTGAACAATTACCTTGGTAAAAGGCAAAGGAGAGGCAAGACATGGCTGGCTTCCTGGACAACTTCCGTTGGCCAGAATGTGAATGCATCGACTGGGGAGAAAGGAGGAATGCTGTGGCATCCATCGTTGCTGGAGTTCTGGTACGTGAGACATTAATTCTAAGTCCTTCCTATTGTAGTCTTCCCATCCCCCAGCAACATATTAAACAAATCAAGTGTTTTGTTCAAACTGGACTACAAATAATTGTGCTGAATGTATCTCTTTTACCATGCCAAGAAAGAAATGGAACATAGAATATTGCTTCAAGTCAAAACTTCTGGGATATTTATCTAGTCAATTAAGTAGCAGAGGGGGCTGTTGATCAGTCTCATGTGATAGTTTTAATGAAATTAACAACTGAGCACTAGAGGGGCAATAACGAGACCCCAAAACAGGAATGGTTTTCCAGGTAGAGGCCATTGGCAGGACTGGTATTGGCTCCTTTGTGCTAGGAGGAACACAATTAGCACTGACAGAGCTCTACAAAAATGGTAATTTTATATAGAACACCCGAATTGGCAGGTCCGCCACTGGTGACCTGTTGTTTTCACAGATTAGACCAAGTTAACTCTGAGTACAAGTGACAGGCATTAAAGGGTCTGGAGAAGCCATAGAGAACATTATGCTGCCTGTACCATTGGTCAGCATGACCGGTTTGGTGGTGGATCAATGATGGTCTCGGGTGGCATATCCATGGAAGGACGCACATACCTCTACAGGCTAGACATCGGCAACCTGACTGCCATCGGGTATCTGGATGAAATCCTTGGACCCATTGTTGGACCCTATGCTGGTGCAGTGGGTCCTGAGTTCCTCCTGGTGCACGACAATGCCCGGCCTCATGTGGCGAAAATATGGAGGCAGTTCCTGGAGGATGAAGGAATCGATACCATTGACTGGCTCCCCTGACCTAAATCAAATAGAACACTTCTGGAACATTACGTATTGCTCCATCTGACGCCGCCAGGTTGCATCCCAGACTGTCCAGGAGCTCATTGATGCACTGGTCAATATCTGGGAGGAGGTACCCCAGAACACCACCCGTTGTCTCATTAGGAGCAAGCCCTGACGCTGTCATGCATGCATACAAGCACGTGGTTGCAATACACGGTACCGAGTACTACTTTAAGTCGTTGCAATGGAATTTCAGCAAAATCGACTAGTCTGGTGCATCCCCTTTTTACTTTTATCTTAGGCTGTATCTTTGAATTCAACCTTCTCTATGTTGAAAGTTTTCATATTTTTCAAACAATGTGGTATCCTTTTGTTCCAAACACATTACCCAGTCCATATCACTGTAGATGTCCAGCATGATTTCATTCCCATAGAGAGCTGTCAGTGTTCCTTTTATTTTTTGGAGCAGCGTCTATGGCCTCAACAATTGGGGCAATATTTTTATCTTTTGGAAGGTATGTTTAAAGAGATTCATTGTATGTTTAAGTTACATTTAATTCCACAGTCTTTTTTTTTTTAGTTTTTTTCTGGCTGGTGGATCATGATCGATGCAGCCGTGTTTTATCACAGCCAGGAACAATTGAATCATGCCTTCCACACATGCGGTGTCTTTTCCACTATTGCCTTTTTCATGTAAGTACAACCGCAACCACAAGCACATAATGTCCCATTTAAAAAATAAACAGGATACTATGTTATAATATCCATTATACCATACATACATTAATCACTGACTCTTGGTGAGGAATACACGATAAAAGTAATCTTAATACCCTGAGTTTAAACGTATGTTATGAGATTAATCTCTGAAAAGGTAAGTAGAAATAATGTTTTTTGATTTTTATTTGATACCAAATGAAATAAACAATTATTATAGTTGAGCAATTGTAAAATGAATGTGATTTTTCTTTAATTAATCTAAGAACATGCTCACAGTTTTCCTAAATGTACTGTATATGCTTAATTGAGGCTATCTTTGTAGATATTAACAATTGAATTTGTGTTGCTCAGGATAAATGCCGTATCTAATGGTCAGGTGAGAGGTGACACCTATGGAGAAGGCTGCTTTGGAAGGACAGGTATGTTATTCAGATTGTGTGGTAATATTAAACATATAGTTGGCAATGTGGTAAGACGTTTTACCACAGTCTATTCATAACATATCTTGTGGTCCTTTATTGATACCTATTTGAATAAGTCCTTTTGTTCTCCAAAAACCTGCAGGAGCACGACTCTGGCTGTTTCTTGGCTTCATGATGATGTTCGGCTCGCTCATTGCTTCTATCTGGATCCTGTTTGGAGCTTATGTGATGCCAAGTAAGTCCTCTTTCGTCCTTCCAAATATGTGAGTCAGTGAAGAATTTGTTGAGTACTGATATGGTCGTGGTTAACAATTACCTTGTTAGACAAAGCTTGTACGAAAAACAGTTGTACGATTTCGGCATTTTTAAAATCCCATAGAAAGATGCAAAAGAACTGCTATTAAAACGTTGAACTTGGAATAACAAACCATAAACTGATGTTTAGCTGTGTTTAAAAGCTGGTTTATGTTTGAATTGTTTATTTTTGTTTTTTCATAAACATACTGTAGATGTAGGTTACCAGGGGTACTCTGATTGTCTTCATTGCATTATAAAAAGTCTGATCGAGGCAATTGTGGTTGGCTTGTTCCTTTACAGAAAAAGAAGTGGCCCCCGGACTTGCAGTTTTCTTTCAGAATGCCTTCATATTTTTCAGGTAAAAAAAATATATACATTTAACAAACTCTGGCCACCCACGATAAGGCATAGCCTCTCTTTCATTAGTGGGATCTTAATTGTTGTTTTGTGCTTTAGATAAGATAAATCATTTTTGTCTTTTGTTCTAGCACTCTGATATACAAGTTTGGACGGACTGAGGATTTGTGGGGATAGACTGTGCCTTGTAAACATATCTTCTCACCTACCTACGCACACAAGATGCTGTCCAAAAGTAGAGAATTCCTGCTCTCAATTCTACTCTTTTTATTTTCTTCTTCTTCTGAACACAATAAAATTAAACAGGTAAACAAGATATGTTATCAATTGAGCTGTAGCCATTGTTCTTTAATACTTAGATTAGTTATTTCCACCCATAAAGTGTTTTTAATATATTCTTAAATGATAAAAAAATATATTGGAATTGGAATATATTATATGTTGAATTGTTTTTATATATTTGTTATTTTCATTGTCTGATCACAAATCTGCAGGTGTTCTAGTGTTCCCAGATGCTCCCAATTTTTTACTTTTAGTGCCAATATTTATGTTTAAAAATTACAGATTTATTTTAATTTTGTCACTTCTATTGTCTGGCTACCTTAAATTAACTAATTTCATTGATAGAATTGTGCATCAAATTATGAGCACTCTACTTGGAACAAAATTGGTTTGCTGCTGCTTGTTTTGTATCGTGTTATTATTGCCGGATTATTAGCACTGGATTGCTCAGTAATGCTTTTATACTATTCGGACTACAGCTAAAATAACACGTGGCCCGGTTTTTAAATGGGTTTCTCGTTCTGCCTCAGGATAAAATCATTTTTGCTAATGGTGTCTGAGTGTTCTACTATTATCTTTTTCTACCAAAAGGTATCTTAAAATCACCTATTGTCATTGTTAGGCCTATGTTAGGGAGATGTATGTGTTTTTGTTTTAGTAATCAGTGTTTTATAAAAGGGACTTGCAATGCATTATAAAATGACCTCAAGGAAACATCTACATTGTACTCACATTGCCAGATAGGTAGGGACGTGGTGCATGTCAAAGATCAACTATTGAAACCTCTCAGGGGATGTTTTAAAAGGGAATTCTTTGTATTTTTTCTCCAATATTTGGTTGTACATTTTGTCCTAATAATGTATTTCCTTTATATTGTATAATGTTACAATTCTTTTTAGATACTTGATGTCTATTTACAATCAATAAAAATACATCTTGTCATGACCACCAATTTCATCTTTATTAAGTAAGGTACCATAAGACCAATAGTTTGAACAAAATAAGACTAAATTAACATGGTAATAAATGGCTTAACAACCAACCACCACACTATATATACTAAGGATATATATGATAAGGTTATGTCTTTTAAATTTGCAACAATCTAAATACTGAAAGTTCTACTCATACCTCTTCCCGCTTGTGTTTTGTTCAAATGTAGTAAGTGAAATAATTGAAATGTGGGTATACACAAAATGCTAAGATTTTTTAGTGCTCTCAGCAAGCACTTTTGGACAATATTTCAATTGACATTGCCTTGATAGATGACACATTATGGAACTTTACTAATTGTATTATTAAATATGTAACAACCTATACAATATTAGAACCCCTCTAATCGTGGGATCTCCATTTCTGGTGAGGAATGTAAAGGCATTCTCAAAATAGGCACAGAGCATCTTCCAACAGGACAATCTTATTCAATCTGTGCTGACTAATTTTAATGAGAATGTTACTTCGAAGGAAGTGTATTGTGACCATGTGACCTTCAGGACAAAGACGGTAACAGCAGCAAATGTTCCTCATCTTCCGGAGGTGGCCTTTTATGTGCACACTAAGTTTGATGCCACTCATCGAGGAGTCTGGATTGATACATGACCATAGTGAAAAGTTAATTCCACAAGTTCAACAAATGAGCTTTGGCATGATTGCCTCCATCTTGCGATCACACCTTTCATACCCAGGTTCAAAGCATTGGGTACAACAATCAGTGCAATTTCTCCCACCACTTCATGACACTTCACATCATTGATCAATGTTTTAGATACAGTATCGATCCATTGGATTGTTTGCTTGACTTAAATGTGTTGATAGGTTGACATTGTTTTGAACTTTGACGTTGGTGGAAATTCATGTGTGGACCACTAAAAAATAAGGAATTTTGAGTGCTCATGCTCTATGTATATGTTTTGAATTATTGTCTTTCTCAAAACAGCTGTTAAAACTACACCAATAATCTTATGAAAATAACTAAATTGTGCTTTAAAAAGCAAATTACTACTTTCTACGTTTGGTGTTTTTGTTAGGAAAGTTATGTCAGCTACTTATTATGTCCTGATCTGGTTCCTACACAAACCTGTTCTCAAATACTTGCAACTAACCTATGCTTGGTTTGAGCTTTGGCTTGGTATGGTATAATCATCACACTGACCGTGGGCAAAATAAGTTGTGAACTTGCCCTATATATTAAACAATAAAAAACAAAAACACAAATTGCACCGCCACCTAAACACATTTAACAATATCCGATGCAAAAGTGTATCTCAATTTATGTTCAACAAATGTTTGTCATCTTCAGCACCAACTTCTAGATTAAACTTAGATTAGTGTTATTGTGAATATCTATGTTCAACAGCACAGTGGTACACATCCTATGGATGCATCTATGGAAGTAAGCCGTGTTGCTAAGCCAGGCTGCTTTGTCCCCAGCATGTCCATAGCATGCAGTTCCACATGGTCTAAAATTCCAGCTGGCTCACATTTCAAACAAGGTTTGATTCAATTTAGCATATCAAACAAAGTTTGGTTCACCTTAGCGTCAAGGCCAAAGCCATTAATCGGTGCAGCATAGAAGTGATAGCAAGACGTCACTGGTAGGGATGTGAGGTTGTGCAAACAGAGCCGACTTGAGAGCAGATGGTAATAGTACCACCCCATCTTATCACTCATCTGTACTGATAATGGAAACATGATCAAACGACTCCATATTTCCATGGGTGGTTAAGGCCCGGGGCTGCTCAGAGAATTCCCGAGAGAAAAACTAGAGATGGGGAAAAATAGGAAGGAAGACAATTTAGTTGAACAAACATCAATATGATACGTAACATTTAAAACAAACACCCCCTTTATTCAGTTTCTACCCTCATGTTTGTACTGACCTCTGAATAGTGGGGGGGCACTCGCAATGGGGTTTTCATTAAATGTTTGATTTCTCCACATCGGAAGAAGAAAAGGTAAGCAGTGACTAGAATCAAGCCAAGGAAGATCATCATTGGCACAATGATTGCCACTATTGTCTTCTCATTGGTCTTCGCCACTAAACAAACCAAACAACACAACCTTCATATTGTAATTGCATAAACATATGCACACACACAAACATATACACATGTATGTCATAAGAAGTATTCTATAAAAATGAACAAAACATGCCTACAGTAGTCCTTACAACACAATAAGAACTACCCCATGGTAAGACTCCGGGCTCACCTGATATTGGGATGTCCTCACAAAGTGTGCAACTGGGCAAGCCATACAATTTTTTGTAGAGTTCATGATGGACCTGCACACAGTACCGCATCCCCTGCTGCAGGTCATTGATTGGCAGTGGCACACCAATATCTAGATATTTTTTTAATTCCTAATTCAAAAGCATTTTAAGAACCCATAATTCTTTATATTTGTCATATTGTGTGTGTCATGTTTCACAACTGTAGCAAATAACACAGCTAACAATAATCACATTAGTAAAAAAAAAATATTCCAAGTTTAAACACTTAAGAGTACCACAGATTGCAGCTACAATATGAAATTACATCCATAAATTCCATAAAAAGGCTACAAATATGCAACGGCTCAAAATTCTATGAATATGAAATGAAACTTGTAGATGAAATAGAAAATTTCCTCACCTTTAGCTCTGCACCCTCTCTAGCATAGGATACTTTAGCACCAGCATGGCCAGAATATTGTTCATAAAGACTGTTGTTTTGTACATGAACCAGCAGGAATCCGGGATAGGAAGTTAATTTAACTGCTGGACTACAGGAATCATCTGAATTTAAAGAGAAATGAATACGTACATAAACACGTATACTGTCTATATGTTTGGGACAGTGGCTTGAACAACAGAAAACTTCTGAAGCTTTTTTGACATTGATAACAGAAAGAGCTCAAAATAGCATGGTGCTGCTGTAAAAAAAAAACAAAAAAAAACATTGATGAACCGTCTTTTACCGTGTTTGATGCTGCAGGCATTGACTGGCCTAGAGACACTTCCCTCTACTTCAGCCCTGACACGCAGCATCACACATTTGTCATCAACTTTGCTGACGTTACTGATGTTACAGGAGGTATGCTTCGTCTGAAAACAGCCTGGTACATTCCTCCACAGACTGTCGTCATAGCTATAGTGCAAGAAATTCATTTTTTTTTTTGCACATTAAAAAGTGCGGTTACTCTGACATGCGCATCATAGTTGCCATGTATTTAATAAAGTGTAAAACCCCTGTAACCTAAATTTAGTATGACACTTAGGTATAAAGATTCAACTAAATTATGTTTTTTGTTCTTTCGGTGCAATGTATTGTAGAAATGTAACCCTGTCTGTCCTACTCATTGTATTGTGATACTTACATTTGGTATTGCACTGTATATCTGACATTAATGTCTGCAGTTCTAGGCTTCCATTGGAGCAATGAGTCAACATGAACATCTTGTGGTGATGGCAGCTTTTCTGACAATGCAACTAGAACTAGATATTAAAAGGATTTAGCATCATTGGCAAAATAATTAATAATTAGTTAACTATTCAAATAGTTATCTAATTATCAGGAGAGCTGAAATGCAGAAGTCTTAACACAAAGTCAGACATTATCCATGTTTCCAAATGCCCAAATTAGTATGCACACCAGATGGACGTCGAAAATGAAATGGTTGGAGATCAACAACTCCACCACTTCTAACTACACCCGATCATCCGGTCAAATCGAAAGAGAAAGTTTGCCCACAGAACGTTGGCGTTAACATGGCTATAATATTGCCTTTACCTTGATTGATGATTTGAATCCAAAGCAGATAGCGTCGCATTGTATCATTTCTCTTTAAATTATTTTTTGGACATTTTTAAATTTGCCTTACACACTTCTTCAAGATAAGGTTGTGGCAAAAAGGTTTCATCATAAGTTGTTTTGCGTAGATCGTCTGCATTGGTCTGACTAGGAAACAGCCAGTTCCTCTCAGTTCACAATTGTTCACTAAAAACAAGGCGTCCGCCACCTAGAGGTTGCTCATTGGATGCCAATAAAACGGCTCCAACCCAAGCCTTGAGCTGTATTGTCTTGCCTATAGGTCTACCTTTTGAGTAGAACATATATATTGTGTATTTCAAGTACTTTTAAATAACATTCACATAGGGCCTATCTATAAGTGATTAATTTGAAGTTTATTTTTTACTACATTCTGATCAACAGTTGGTTATGTTTAAAGACTAGAAGCTACAATACCATACTCATACCAACTTCTCATTGTCTGTCTTTTCAGAAACGGTCAAAAATCAATCAAAACCACAAAACACACCCTGCCTCTGAAACCAACTGCTGTCCTGTCCCATTTAGTGTGTAAAAGTTTTACTTTTGCTGCATTTTGCAATATGGAGAGTGGTGGCCAAGTGAGTAGGTGTCCTACCTGGCAACATCGCTGGTGTATCCTTAAGAAATCCTAATTGGTCCAGGGAGACTGTCCTTCGCTGTAATATCATTGTAAATTGCCTTGAATTAAAGTGTCTGCTATAAATTACAAAAATTGAGGAATAAAGAAATAAGCCTTTTTTTCATAGTATTCATTATGATAACAATTTAGCAGACAACATTGTAAAGATGAACCAACGTAGCACAGTATGCCAATGTATAAGGCACTGCAAAGGGAAATAAGCAAACAGGTTTCATGGCCAAGTAAAGATATTTTAAACATTTATTATTTTTGAACCCCCTCATGTTCTTTGTACATTTGGTCACCTCTAACATCTGTAAAATCCATGTGCTCTCGAGGTGACAAATGTTACATTTCTACAACAGCCTCGGAAAATCCTCAAGGTTATCTCATCCCATCCTCCTGTCTGGTTCTCTGTGTTGTTCTTTGTCATATGTCCTGAATAATAATAATAATAATAATAATAATAATAATGATAATAATAACAATGCATTTTATTCAGTTTTAAAAACACCCAGTCTGAGAGATACCACGGCAGCTAATTTGCGCCAGACTTGCTCACCCAACATGAATTACGTCTTTCTCCACACAGAAAGGTATTTGGGTCAAGGTGGGTCTCGAAACCAGGACCTCGTCGCTATGAGGCAACAGTGCTAACCACTGCGACACCGTATACAGGGTTATGTCACTTCTCACTAAATCACCAAATCACCAGGGGCCATATGTATAAAGTCGCTCAAAGTAAAACAATTGTCTCAAGTGTAACTTCAGTCTAAGAATGGGTGACTTTTACTCCTACAGTGAGATTTAAGAATACAACTGATTTATCAAATTTCTCTTGACTTGAGGAATACTCTTAACCTGTCAGGTATTTAACAGACCTCTGGGGCTCTCTTAATTTGGCTAGGAGTAGGCGAGATGGTTGAGCTGCGAGAACGGAGACGCGCACGCATTTTCCAACACAGGAAGAATGTTTTACAAATGTTTTATGAAGCACAGTTAATCAAACGTTATCACTTAGATCATCAGGGAATCATCTTAGTCAGCAATCTTGTGCGGGATGTAATATCACCATGTTGAGCCGCATTTTGCAATAATGGTGCATTTTGTAATTTAACAAAAGCTGATTGGGTCTTCTCTCCTAGCAATTTCGGGTATTGATAACATCATCTTAATCCTTTCGTTTGCAGCACCTGGGATTGTCGCAAAACACACTTAAGCTTTACTCTTGAGAGTATCTCAAGACTTATCTATGAGAAAGTGTAAGCTGCTTGATAACTTTGTTTTACCGACCACTTTAAGAGAAGAATGATTTCACTCCTAAGTACGCTTTTATGAGATTCTTAAGCGCAATTATTAAGATGTTTGATACATACGGCCCCAGGACCTCCTCTCTCCGCCTCTCTCTCTCTCCGCCTTTCTCTCTCTCTCTCTCTCTCTCTCTCTCTCTCTCTCTCTCTCTCTCTCTCTCTCTCTCTACTATTCTTTAATATCGATTACAACCACTTGACCGCAAAAAGGGTTCCTACTTGAACACCACCACCAAACCAAATGTTTTCTCTATGTAGCAAACTCCGCAGTAGAACCTTCAGTATAGATTCCTTGATTTCTAGTTGGTGCGGTCTGGTATGCTTGGAATCGATGATCTACAGTTCTGTATTGCCATGATCTCTTGATGGCTGGCATGTTCATGCTCTGTCACCATGGCGATCAATGCTGAGACTCTGCAGCTCCTCTCTTCATGCTCCAACATTTTTGGATGGGATAATGACAGGTCCTGATGCAATAGACACAACCATTTTACATTCTGTAAAACAGTTATTGATAAGCCCCAAAAAATCATTACATTGAGCTATGTAAGATTGCATTTTCAACTTTGATAATTTATGCTGATTGTTCTGTAGGTTAGACATTGATTGTCTGGATTGTTTTTATACAATAATTAGAGAATCTTACCAAACCATTTTCTAACATCATAATTTAATTGACATATTTCTTACACATTAATTGTTAGTTGGGGCCATAGTGTCGTATATGCATTTGTTAAAGACTCGAATGTATTACAAACTTGTTGTTAGTTTGCTTTAACTGACTTGCCCAACTTGTGTCAGTGGCTTGGTTAGAGATTTATATGATGGTACACTTACCATGATGATTCTAGGAGTTTTAAAGTAATGAGTATGTATCTTGTTTTTGTGTCGTATGATACAGATGAGAACTATCACAAAGACTCCAGAACCTAATATGACCAGAATATACGACAGCTGCTTCGCCAGACCATGTTCTAGAAAGGACAAACAAATAGATAGTCAAACAGTTGCAATCAAGACAAATAGAAATGAAAAGATCAAATGGAGAAATGCAATCGAAATGTTGGTTTACAGAGTTAACAGAGACACCATACTGCTAAGCTTTTAAAGTTCTATGCCTGAGTAACATTACAAAAAGCATATAACCAGCACAATTCTGGTGATGACCCATAATCATACAGTAATTTAGTCCATGCTTGCTTAAGTGTGTGAGTGTAAAGTGAGTTTAGAGCTGCTTAGAGACTCAGCTGTTAACAGCAACAGCGTTTCCTGTGTGTCTTTCGCTTAAAGATGCAAATGCTAAAAGTGCTACGTGGGCCTTCTTTTGAAAATAAATCATGACCCTTTTCACCCAGCACACTCACTCTGACCCAGTGTTGTCACACACTGTGGCTGTGTGTAAGGGCTGCTCTTCCGATATCCTTCACTAGTAGCTTGGACCTGTAGGCAGTACTCCGTCCCAGGATTCAAAGGCAGTGTGTGGTGCGTTGTTTGTATTGTCTTCTCTGTTTTCTAAAAGACAGAAAATAGCTTAAGTGGAACACACACTATGGCGGGCATTCAGTAAAGGTTTTGTTTTACGTTATTTGTTCACCTTGGTTGGATGGTTTGTGTCCCAGTACTTCAGTCTGAATACCATTGGATTTAAGATGGAGCTCATAGGGGCTCCTTTCCTTGTCAGTGACTCGTTAAAGCTCACTGTCACCATAGCCTCACCTGGCAGTACCCTCAATAGGAATGGAGGGTTCAGGGATGCTGTAACCCAATGAACACCTTGAGCAGTAATCCCAGTAATGGGATGTGATAACAGCTTCAGAGGACTAGACTAGGGCTTTGTTTCATTCACAATTCTTACCTTGTTCATCGGGGCAGAACTCCTTCAGCCAGGTCCAGTCTGACTTTTCCCCATTGCTCTCTGCCCTGACCCTCAGTGTGTATGAACCAATGTATTCCAGATTGTCTGAGAGGTCGCACCACATCTTTGCCACACTGATGCTTGTATATGATGCCTCAAGGTTGGAGCTAAGAAAGTAAATGGTTGGGCAACCTGTCAGTGGCAGGTTTAAGCATCCTTCCCCAATATGGCATTCCTCCTCGCAAGTAACAGACGATGAAAACTCACAAGGTGTATTCTACCGTAAAGTTGACGCTGGAGTTAGCCTGTGTGTGATTCCAATTCCACCTAAAGATGTACATTGTATTTAGTGCCTCCATTCGTAGGTCATATGGCCTGGGTGGGACTGCAAACAAAAAAGGTTTAAGTATTTATTTCCTAATGTCAAGTAAGAAAATCATCAAGGAAGTCTATCACGTTTAGTCAGCACTAAGTAATTTGACAGGAGCACACTTTTTTTCCCAGGATCGACTTTAAAAGTTACAATATGAGGTTGAATTACGATAACGCTTAACTTTAGTGTATTTGAATACATATTGGGCAACCTGAATAGGAACTAATACATAGTCATGGGACAAGCATTATTGGAAAAATTATTAGTATTAATATTCGAATGAATTTGAGACTTTTTGTATCTAATTGATAATGATCAATCAAGGGTTGTTAATGTTGATCATCACCACTTTCTCGATGGAAACTGTTGAGGTAGAGGGTTCAGCACGGCACAATATTAAAAACTGGTCAATTTGACCGAGGTGCATCCTTTTCTCATCAGGAACTCCCATTCAAGGCCACGGGATGCTTTGCTGCTGCATGCACTCGCAATTAATTGTCATTGTTTAAAGAGGTGAGACATTCAATGTTGAGTGCTGAAATGAATTCAATTGTTCCACAAGGCTCAGTTCTAGGCCCACTGCTTTTCTCTCTATATATGATACCTCTGGGTACAATTATTCGTAAACATGATGTTAGCTTCCACTGTTATGCAGATGACACACAACTA
>JAVQJS010140150.1:0-10463 GCA_036024795.1 Galaxias rostratus | reverse complement strand
CCCCCCCCCCCCCCCCCCCCCCCCCCCCCCCCCCCCCCCCCCCCCGAATTTCATTCCAAAATTCTCAAGCCAGTTTGGAGAACTGTTTGGTCAACCCCATCAAAACATATTGCATGTCTTCGAGGACAAACACGTGAGTGATATAAAAAAAGGTATACCAATCAATGGGAAGAGAAACTTCACACCCCCAACAATTTCCCCACTCTTGACCTTCCTCGAAGTCTTGATCCCAGAGCTGTAGAACTCAAATCCAGTATTGGTTATGAGACCACATTCCATGTTCTCGGTCTTGTCTACAAGCACCCCTAAAATGAATAAGTTGACTTACTATTTTTGTCAAATTCTTTTTAGCCTTCATGCTAGATTTTCAACTCGTCAAGTACAACAATTACGGGTTCAAAAGGCTAGTTTATGCAATGGCTTGACAAATAAGCTAAGTTATGAACAACTGTGCAATAGTTTCCAATAAGTCAAAAGCACAGCAATCGTCAATGTCATTTTCTATCAGCAGGCCAATCAAAATTGATAAAGGCATGACCAAACAGTCATTTACTAGGGATCTCAGAATTCCAGGAGCTTTACAGCTTTACAACAAACATTCAAATGTACTTTTTCAACTGTAATCAGCAATATGTTTGCAATTAATCAAAGTTATGTTACTGGGGGACCAGGTCTAGGCCTCACAGCTTACTGGGTAAGATTTTTTTTTTTTTTAAATGTTGGTGGCTTATTCCTCCATATTCCCATTATACACCTTCACTTATTTGCATTTTACAATACTGATCATCCCCCCAAAGGATAAATCTCAAAGCGTATAGGAAGTCAAAGTACATTATTTGCATCTTAGCCTAATTGGTGCAAGCTTCCTTGGTAAGTCAGCATTAGTTGTGGAGCTTGTATGATATTAGCAAAGAACTTACAATGACTTGCTGCCATCTTTTGGGGGGATGTTGAGTAACTTTACATGCAAAGAAATAAGGATGTGTAACATTTAGATGGTGGACTATGCCACCAAAATTTGGAAAAACTCATCTTGAGCAATGAGTCAACTGATTTTTTCTTTTCTTACCTTACCACAACATGGTATTTCTGTGAACCTTAGAAATGGTAGTGATGCAATATTAAAGATGCAGGCATGATGTAAACATACACATGCCAAAATGCTGACCGACATGTACAACAAACGCATAAAAGATAATACAGGTACATTATTCTATATGGCAATTGTAAATAACCATTTGTTCAACCTATCGGCCTTGGTCTCGGTCTCGACAAGAACTATCTTGGACTTGCCTCAGTTTCAACACGGTCTCTGTCTTGTCTCCGTCTTGGCCCCTCTGGTCTTGATATCGACTACAGTGGTCTTGACAACCGCTTTGCTTGATACTTGACAGGAGCTTTTCTCACAGGATATTGCTCTGAGCCAACTGGTTACTGCATAGCATCATTTGAATAAGCACCAGGATGGTAACAAACCCACACCCAAGTTAACCATTAAACTGCAAGATGTTTTTTATAAGTGGTCTTACAACAGTCAAAACAACAACATAAGCCCACAATCTTCGTTTTGGTCATTGTGGAACTGTCCTTCCATACTATTAACACAGTAGCCAACTTCTTTGCCCTTGCAATAAATTGCTGTAGAAATATGTCAACACTAGGTTCTCCTCTACCAAACAATAAGCCATCTAAAAGCATTTGCTTCCTTTCAAAGGGAGGCAGTTTATTAATATTTAGCTGGTTAGGCCAAATAGATGTACTGGGTGACTTGAATGCAGGGCTACCATCTGAATTGAACATATAGAATTATATTTTGAGACTATCCCCTGGACGTGAAAGTTGTTTGTACATTTCACTCATGAACATCCCTATAATATAATAATTTCTGACGTTTAGAATATCTATGGGTCAGGGCATCAGTAGTAGGGGTAGACCTTGTAGCTGACGTCCAATTGGGAGGGTCACAAATAAACCTTTTGATTAACATTGCATGACTTATTACAATTTTTATTAATTATTTGTTTTCTTGGAATATTTTTGCTTTGACTCCCAAGGTAGGACTTGCAAAAGGTACATAAAACATAGAGCTTAGCTTTTACTAAGATGTCTGGATATTTTCCCAAACAAGTGGTAAGTGGAGGGCAAAACAATTGCGCTGAAAATATAATTGACACGTTTTAGAAAGAAAGTGAATACAATAAAAGAAACAGATTAATTGTAAAATGTAATATAATAAGATATTATTATTAATACAATGGGGGAAATAAGTTTTGAACACATCTATATATTGTTCAGGAAATGTTTTTCCAATGAACCTATTCAAGTGAAATTTGCACCAGACGTTGGTATTAACTCAAACAATCCAGAGAAAACAAAATCTGAAGATTAAAGTCCATATGTAAATAAAATGGAATGAAACAGGAAAAAGGTATTGAACACACTAACCTGAAATGAATTCAATACTTTGTGGAGAAGCATTTGTTTGCAATGACAGCTTGAATGTGCTTTCTGTAGGAAGTAACTAATCTCCTGCAGTATTCAGGTGTGATTTTGGCCTATTCTTCTACACAGATTCTCTATCAATCTTGAAGATTGCGGGGGACCCTCTTGTGAATCTGGATCTTCAGATGCTTCTACAAATGTTCAATTGGGTGTAAATCAAGTGATTGACTGGGACATTCCAACAAGCTGATTTTCTTTCTCTAAAACCAATTGCAAGTTTCCTTTGCTGTATGCTTTAAATCGTTGTCCTGCTGGAAGGTCCACCCCTATCTCATCTTCTGCATCCAGGTGGATGATAGCAGGTTTATCTCAAGAATCACTGAACATGGCTATATTCATTGTTCCTTCAATGTTTGCAGGTACCACGAGAGGAAAAACAGCCCAACACCATGATACTTCCACCTCCAAACTTCACTGTTGGTATAGTGTTAATCGAGTGATGTGCAGTGCCATTTCTTCTCCAAACATGGTGTGTTCTGTGACAGCCAAAAGGTTAAATTTTGGTCTCATCTGACCAGAGTACATGCGCTCAGTAGTTCATTGGCTTGTCCAAATGTTGTTTGGCAAACCTTAAACCTTTAACATGTCTTTTTTTCAGTTGTGGGGTCTTGCGGGCTGAGCGTGCAGAGGCCATGGCGGTGGAGTTCATTGCCTACTTTAATTTTTGTCACAGTTGTACCTCCTGCCTCTAAGTCTTTCTGGAGCTTTTCCCCAGTGGTCCTTGGATCTTTGGCTACTCTTCTAATTATCCTTCTGACACCCTGATTAGAAATCTTGCGAGTAGCTCCTGTGCGTGGCCGATTGATGGTGGAGTAATGTTGCTTCCACTTATGGATAATGCCTCCAATGGTGCTTACTGGAAGACTCAGAAGTTGTGAAATACATCTGTAGCCAATTCTATTTTCATGTTTTGCAAAAATCTGGTTGCAAAGGTCTTGAGACAGCGCTTTGCTTTTACCCATCATTAGATGTTTGTGGAGTGGCACCTTGGTAACAAAAAAAAAACACAACCTTTATAGCCCATCAATATATACTAACTCAGCTGACATTAATTAGCACAGATTGGAGGCAGAGTTGCCTTCTAATTAGTTATGGTTTTCAGCTGGTTCCTTGCCTTTCCTTGCTGTGGTGTCCTGTTTTCTAGTGTGTTTACTTTTTTCCTGTTTCATTCCACTTTATCACACATGACTTTATTTACAGATGGACTTTAAGGTTTAGATTTTTTTCTGGATTGTTTGAGTTAATAGCGTCTGGTGCAAATTTCACTTAAATAGGCTCATTGGATATACATTTCCTGGACAAAATATTGATGTGTTCAATACTTATTTTCCCCATTGTATGTGATCATTGTGATTGGATTTGAATATAATGTCTTTTTTACCAATCTTAAATCCTATGCCTTCATTAGACACACTCCCTAATACCAAAGTCAGTAAGATCTGGGCTCCGCTGCACTCTCAGAAAAAAAGGTACAGCAAAGGTACAATTTTGTTCTCAAAGGAACAAAGGTTGAAGGTGTACTTTTAGAGGTACGTAAATTAGACTTTAAGAAATAATGTTTTGACCTGAAAGGTACAGGCAAATCCTGTGGTACATATTTGTACCTTACTGGAAGAGGGGGTTGGAGGTGTAAGTGAGTGTGTGGAGGGCTGGGAACCAGGACTCGTGGGGCAGGGGCTTGTGGTGGAAAAACAATCAAAGGCATGGATTGGTGAAATATTTCAGTGACCTTTATGATTGGTGACCACATTTTGAGCGACCTTAAACCAACCATCCTATTTTGAATTAACCCTTTTCAGTCCTCATCTTACTCATCAACATGGCATCACAAAGGTTATCCACTAGACGAGTTAGAGGGAAAGCTAACAGATGGTGGATTACCCATCTGCGAAAAAGAAGCCCACAAAGGTGAAGGTGAAACAATGCAGACACTAACAGCATAAACTATGCCCAATTTTATTTAGGACACATTCAATTATTCAAAACCTGTTCCTAATATCCTGCCCAACTAAGCATGCAACTACAGATAACTTCTCCAGCTGCCACTAACCCTTCACAAGTATCAGTCGGGTCCAAATGCCAAAAATCTACTCAGTCCAAAAAACGGGTCATGGTGGGGAGGATGATGAGAGGGTGGTTGAGAGGAGCATCCTGTGTAGATTTCTACAATTGCTCAGGGCGGCCGCCTACGGACCTGAAAAACAGACGTCATCTAGCCTCGGGACTCTCTGCTATCATGGTCGCTACTTGCTGGATTAATTGTCTCTGGCTTAACCTTTTGGTCGTTGATCGCGTATGTGGCTCTGTTCCCGTTAAGATCTCCCTGTAGCGTTCTCCAAACTCCAGGTGATCCCAATGAGCAGTCAGACTTCATATCAATTGCCATATTCTTCGTTTGGCTGAGTAAACTCCATTCATTAAACAGTAGGCTAGCAGCCTAGGCTAAATTTGAGCCCCCATGCACAAAATTAGGTAAATTATACAAACATGGGTTGACAACAAAGTAACCGTTAGTAATCATTTTGTTTTGCTATGGGTGCATTCATATTTACAATCTAAAAAAGGTCAGATTGCTTTTAGGCATACTAGTGAGCTTTTCCACTGGCAATGGTACGAAATTTTTCCCCCAAAAGGGATGTGGTCATTTTGATAAAAGGGGAGTGACATACACGTGCTCATCTTGATTGACATATAAGAAGGTCATTGTGAGGAGGCATTTAATTAATTGTGGCATTCAATACATAAACGTGGCGTTTGAAAAAGTACCTTTGTGAAATAAATAAAAGAGTGCAATTTGAGAATAAAACATGAATTACAAAATAATGATCAGGGTGATTGGTGCCACGTCAGCAGTAATGCGGGCCTTATACCAGACCGTAGTGGTGAAGGAGGAACTGAGCCGAAAGGCGACACTCGCAATTTACCAATCGCTCTACGTTCCAACCCTTACGTATGGTCATGAGCATTGGGTAGTGACAGAAGGTGAAATATTATGATTGTGAGCACAAGTGGCTGAGATGTGGAGGTAAAGAGCTCGGCTATGCGGAGGGAGCTTGGAGTAGAGCCGCTGGTGCTTCGCAAAAAAAGGAGCCAGACAAGGTGGTATGGGATTAAGATGCCTCCTGGGCACCGCCCTTTGGGAGGATTTCCAGTCACACCCTAATGGTAGGAGACGTAAACACAAAACACGCTGGCAAGATTATATATCTCATCTGGCCTGGGAATGCCGCTGGATCCTCCAGCAGGATCTAGTATTCCTTGCTGGGGATAGGGACGGCTGGAAAACCATGCTGAGCCTAGTGCCACTGCAACCCGGCCCCAGATAATGAATGGATATATGCCCTGGTGCAGTCTTAGGAACCAGAGTCGGTGGATTGCACTGTCACTGTCTATATTAAGTGAGCCGGGCCAAAAGGTGGGGAAATTCCAGGCCCGGTCTGAAGAAAACATGTATTGTCCAATTATGAGGTAAATACAGGGCTTGGTTCTGTATTTTCTTACAAAATTGTCAGGAAATGAAACTTTCGGGGGGGTTTGTTCCTCTAGGCATCTTCTGAGTTTTGCATCCCCCTTGCCATCACCAAACAAAGATGTGGTTCTTAAGTATTTATATTTAAATACATTCCATTTCCTCTTTATCATACTATCGATTCTTCAAAATATATATGTCCATCTGCGCTGTTAAATACAAATGTCATGTATTTTGTTATATTTCAAAATGACACCATTTGAACATTTTTGCAATTATGATTTAACTTAATTAGGTCCGTCTAATAATAGGGCGGTAAATACACTTTTTACTGCGTATAAATGCAAGGCACACCATGTCAGAATTGTTCTGTTTATTATGGAGATTCCAATCTTTCTCAAAAACACAGCAAACAGGGTTGGGACAGATATTAAGGAAAGCAGTAATAGCGGATGCAGCGAGGCGTACAAAAGATGATGGGGTGGAAGGTAATGGCTTAAATCACTTGAAACAGTTGCTTGTAGAATATAAGTATGTATTTTGTGGTCGAATGCAATTTGAATTAGGAATAATAGCAAACCATGAAACAGGATTACAAATTGGTAATACAAGGCTACTGCCAATACCAGACTGACAGAGAAAGCTGACAGGTTGTGCAGTGATAAACATGCATAATCAGGAATACTCAGATACATTTAGATAGAAGAATTTTAAGTTGTAAGTATGATGATGGGGGACGGGCACCTAACTGCTCTCCTTGCCCAAGGTGTGTTTGTCAAACAGGTACTCGGCCATGCCGTTTTGGGGGGCGCCCATGCGGCGCAGGTTGGTCACCCAGTCACCAAGCTCTTTGATGGACTTGACCTGCTCATCCAGGTAGTGGGTCTCGATGAAGTCACACATCTGGGAGATTGGACAGAAAGAAGAAATAAATTTCACAAGTCATAGTACACACTTTCTTTAAACCATGTACACCAAACTAATTAACTCCCTAAGTCAACCCACTTTTAAAGAAATAAACATGCATAGAAGTATCTTGAGGAAGGCGCTAGATATTTGGGGAAGAAGAGAATACATACATGGGGGTCATTGCGCTCAGAGGAGACCTTGTGGAGGTCCAACAGAGACTGATTGACACTCTTCTCCAGTTGAAGAGCACAGTCCAAGGCCTCCACACCACTGCCCCACTCATCTCTCTCTGGTTTCTAAAGCACATGGTAGGGTAGAGTCACAAAGATTGATTAAGCTACATTAATAACTTTTTTAATACAACTATGTAAACACAAATTGCAGGAAGTAAAATATAATTATATCTCTATTGTACAATGAATGTGTTTTTTTTGGGGCATATGCAGAGGGACACGTCAGCAGTTTATATGGTAATTTCACACGTTATCGTGTCAACCTATAAGCCACAGGTATGGAGTTTGCACCAATAAGTTCACACTTCCGTTGAATAAGACATTTTATCTTGGCAAAGCTGGACTATTGTGAACCTGAATACAACCCACAGCAGAATATTGACATTAGGAGTCACCTGTGGGTGAAGTTTAAAAGGGCACGCTTACATAAGTTTAGAGGTGCCTCTAATTACGGTTTGAGAATTGTATTTGGAAAACCTGGGTGGAATAGTCAATTTTTGTGTTCTGTGCAGCCAGAATTTATTATTTCCATGTTCTGCTGAGGAACTTGATGTACCAATTTATATGTAGGCTGAACAATTTGCAGATCTTCATAACTTAATAATAAAGCTGCAGGTAGATCCTAAACTCAGTGGTATTGATGTCTGTGGAAGGAGAAAGTGGTGCTGCTGATATATGTATGTTATGTGTCTCAGTTGTTCATGTTGCATGTTCTTCTAATAGACTCTGCTGTCCGTCAATAAACATGAAATGAAATGTAAATGACTAATAATATTACAACATTTGAATTATAAAGTGCTGCATGTCTAATTGTATGCTTTTAGTCAGACTTGACCCCCTCCAGACCTGGATCAAGCCAAAGCAAAGGGTTAATGAGAGACTACAAGCTAACCTTTGGACAGATGTCTTACTACAGGGAACATGTTGTCCGTGTGTTTAATGGTTTCTGCCAGAGGCAGTTACATGTCTGTGTAAGATAAGTGTTGTGACTCCCCCACGCCCCTCCATTTGAGGCTTATCGCCACATCCAAAAGAAATGCCCCACCAAAGAGAGAGAGAAACCCCAACTAACAAGTCTCTTTTCCATAAACAGACACACTCAACCACCAGCAGGACTAAAAACCAACCCTTATGTCCTGCAAGAAGATCCGTCCTCCCCTCTGGTTCTGAAGTTTCATGAGTTTCTCAGCATGCTCACGCTCTTCATGGGACTGGTTGCGAAAGAATTTGGCAAAGTTGTGCAGTGCCTGGTCATCACGATCAAAGTAGTAAGCCTGAGAAAGTGACCAGTGGGATTGAGTCCAAATGTCAAAACAAGACACGGTAAAAAAGAGTCATGAAAAAGAACTATATTTTGTTTAAATAATCACAAAGAACCTACCAATCATGATAATTGAGAAAGAAATACATAGTAAAGATATTGGTCAATAAGTGGGTCCTAATAAGATTGGTGCACACTATCAAAACTATTAGGATTCACTTCTCACGTGAAAACATTTCACACTTCCTCACAGTGCTAACTACCTTATTATTATGTTGGCCCCTATGATTTCCTTCCACTAATTCCACTGCATTACCCTTCCCATCTAGATAAGGCCAACTTGCAAATGACACCCATTTGATTGTCAACCAGGTCAGCTATCATTATCACCACACTTGTCCTTGCACAAGTCGAGGTAATTTATACCAACTTTAACCATACAAATTAGGGATGAATCGTTTTTCCATTTTATATGGTTTGGGACTAGACGGAAGTGTCTCCCTAGACTTGAGCATACAGGACTATGGCGGCAACAACTAATTTAAGAACTTTGTATAGGCCTAGGCATAAAAACTATACGTTAGGCATTGTCAGCTAACAACTAATTTAAGAATTTTGTATAGGCCTAGGCATAAAAACTATATGCTAGGCATTGTCAGCTGACATAGGCAATGATGTGACTAACATGGCACTCGCTCGGTTGTATAACAGGGCTAGGTTTGTGCGTGTGTTTTTTTCCAAACTTAATATATGGCAAATAAGGTCATTTTCTATGCTGATTAAAGTGTTCAAGTTGTTAAAAGGATCAGGTTGCAATTGTGTACAACAAAAACTATTCTTGTCAATCTCACATACAGCTGACAGATTTAGCTGTAATAAATTTGATGAATGAGTCAACCCCCCCAACTTCGAAGTTTATATCTTGGTGAACATGAATAATTTTTTTCCTTTAGCACCAATGTCTCACCATTGACAAATAAACGTAGGAGGCATACAGTTCCAAGTTTATCTGTCGGTTGATGGCAGCCTCACAGTCCTGGTGGAAGTTCTGTCGGACCTGGGAACTCATGCTTCTGAAGAAAAAAGGGAGACATATGAATGGCATCAATAGAATGGATAAAGGGTCTGACGATTGATAGCTGTTCTTTAAGTACATCGACAATAATCAGGACCTTAAACACCAATTTCAGGAGGCTTTACACTCAGTAAAATAGGGTGGGGTTAGATATTTTATTTAACAGGCATTATTGGCAGTGATCGTAAGACTCAGAATAACCTGTATCAATGAAGAAGTAACGGGATATGGTATGTGAATCCTGATCATATTCTAATACAGGTCAATCAAAGTTGCAGACTTTACCATTGAAAAGTTTTTGAGAAATTTTGCAAGCACGGAACTTTACTGGTCTCGAACTTGCCATTTACATCGATAACAGCCATCGTTGTACCGCCCTTGTTCTCGACGCAGTGCACTGCAGCGCTGCGCAAACCCGGCCAAGGACATCATCTATATAACCAAGCAAGCTAGCTAGCTAACCTGACCATCTATAATGCCAATTAATTCAAGTAACATTACTGTGCAACCGTAATACGAGTTACCGAGCGCTAACACAACGCCAAACAAGTATATGTTCTTACCTTATCGGTTTTTTGCTCGGATACAAAAAGCTTAAATGTTTAGAGTACGTCGGGTTAAGACAACGTTACGTTGTTATCTTAGGTATAGCTAGCTAGCCAATGCGAAGCTAAGTGACGATCACAAACGTTGTTGAAAAACAAAGAAAATGTTAACGAAGTTAAAGTAATAGGCAACGGGTTTCTTGTAAATCAGAGAAGTTATATAGCGTAATTGGTTGCCGAACAGTATAATGGTTGCCGTTCAAGCACTGTTGAAGCAGGTAACCTTTATTGTCCGTAGGCGAATCGATTATGCGTTTGTCGTGGCTGCGCAGAAACGAAATACTGTGACGTTTTAAAAGATGGAGGTGGATGGGTTTTTTCTGTCCTTGACCAATCAAAAAATTAAGTGCCGGTCTTAGAACGATTTTAGGCAAATACTTCTGTAAAAATAGATTGTCTCAAATAGAAT
>JAVQJS010140137.1:0-16049 GCA_036024795.1 Galaxias rostratus | reverse complement strand
CTCTCTCTCTCTCTCTCTCTCTCTCTCTCTCTGAGCCTGCACTTGCAATTCGTGGTTGGGGTTTTAGGCAGGATACAAGAGGGTCGGGGAGAAGTAGGGTGAGGTAGGGTGAGTGGTCTAGGAGGGAGCGACATTGATGGGGCATATCTAGCCATCTGCTTCTCTGAAACCAGGCTCTAGAAGGGAGGGGCTTAGGAGAGGGTCACCCTTTCCGGACAAGGATCCATGGTGTTATTAGTAGTGGGGGCGGTGCTGGTGAAGATAGGGAGTGGTGGGTGTGGAGCTGGAGGGGGTTGTGGGAGAAAAGTGAAGCCCCCTAGCAATGGTGTGGCTGCAGTCTGTGGGAATGTGTGGCCGTGTAGCTGGCGTCGCTGGAGCTGCTCTGGAGGCTGTAGTGGTCCTCTTCTTCCTCCTCGCCATCGCTGATGCTGTCCATGCTGTCGGCCTCGCCCGGGGTGAATGTCATGCCGTCTATGCCCTCAATGTCCACCATGCCCTCAATGTCCACGTCTGCCAGGGGACAAATATACACTGCAGCCATTAGCCATTGATGAAAAGAAAGATAATGAAGTGTGCTTGAATTATGAGCTACGTGGTTTAAACGTTGGTGAGGCTTTACAAACAAACGCACATTTCATTACAAAACCGACTGCAGCATAGGCTTCCTACCTGACTCATCAAATCAGTTCAATCACTGCCTCAGACTATATGAAATGTATATTGTATGGCAGGGAATGAGGGGGGGGGGGGTTGCAATATTTTTGTGGTATTTGTGTTCAGCTTCGGAAGCAAACATTTATGGCTCTGGATTAGGATGGAATTTAGAGAGCCATTAACTCTGTGAAAGCAGGTCTTTCTATATATACAACCGATGCTAATCGATGCTTCAATGCACTGACAAGTTATACAAAAAATCTGCATTTACCACTTGAAATAGGTAGTATATAAAGCTGGTCAAAGCAATGAACTCATGACAAGCATTAAGCATCTACAGGGGTTCACTGGATTAAGAATGATTCATTTTTACTTATATGTTACATGCGGTCCTGTTATGCCGTTTCATGTTGTCAATTGTGATGCTTTTGTACACAGAGTCAAATTCCCAGTGATTATATTGTGCTTGTGCTTTATTTTAACATGGCTATAAAGGTATTTCTGATTGTGATTCTGGATTTATACTGAAAACTACAATTAAGCTGTGGCTCATAAAAGATTAGTTTTGAGTACAAGGGGCAAAAAGTATATTTCACTAAAATACGGAGCCATTGAGATCCATAGAGGTCTCTACATGGAGATTGAGAAACTCTAAGACCAAAGAAGGTGTCAAATCAATAGAACCTCACAGTAACCTCCAAAACATCTGGGTGTGTGGGGGGGGGGTTGTTCTTTATACTTTTCTGTTGTCTTCAACCTGTATGAATTGACAATATGCAAGTGGTTCAAAGATGTATGGAGGCTTAACACCACTTCTAAAGCCTGTTGGACTTATCAGAAATCCCTTGGCCACTTGACCTCGGGGGGCCAGGGTGTGACCTGTAAACCAGGCAGGGGATCAGCAGCAGCGTGCGGTATTCAGTAATGCAGTGGTCAGTCCCATAGCTACTGTAATGACACATGAACGCAAAGACCAGCTAGTACGGCTATAGCTAGATTTAAGTGACGGTGAATGAACGAGATTCTTGAGTCAAGGAGTGGCCTACGGGCTGGGAGACGTACCAGAGCAATAAGGTGCTATTGTGCAGACATATTTACATGTGTTTGTATGGCCATAGGGATAATGAGGTTAAAACCAAATGCGGTTGACGCGTCAAGGCCTGTGCAAAGTATGCAACAACGCCTCATGCTATTGCCCCACATAGTATTGACCTATATGACATTTGAATGGGTGAGCTACAGTATAGTACACACAGCGTGGAGCATGGATCAATATGACAACATTGATCTCTGTTGCACATGCCTTGGCCGTGCAAGGTCAGCGACCTGGTAGTCTTGGGTGTGGGCCAGTGTCCAGCAGTGTGTTCAGGCTACGGCGTGCAGCTGCCAGGGCCAAGAGGTTCCTGGCACTGCCGTTCTCCCTCTGCTCCAGCCTACCTTGCTCTGAGTCGGTGGAAATGGTGGAGCCCATGCTATCGGTACGGGTACGCTCCATGCCGCCCGACACGGAGAGCTGCTCCAGGCGCCGCTTCAGGTAGCGGTGCTCTCTCTGCAGCTGCTCCTTCACATTTAGAGCCTTCCTGTCCTGTTCCTCCAGCTTCTGCAGATGACACACGCAGACACACACACACCAAAAAAAACATCAGTATATACATATATATATATATATATATATATATATATATATGTGTTTATTTATATAATTGCACTCATTCTGTCTGGATTGATGTACAAATATAACATGGTCATGAAAGTTATATATATATTTATATAAATATATGTAACTTTAAAGACCATGTTATATTTTTACCTCAATCCAGACAGAATGAGTGCAATTTTGGTCCCAGAACTAGTTGCGTCAAAACTCCCTAGTCATTATTGACTAACATAGGAAGTGAAATGATCGCAATACCTGTAACCGTTTGTAGACTACAGATTAGTCACACTTTGAACAACATTACAACATTTAGGAATTACAACAACAGAGAAGAAAATGGAGGAAGTGTTGCAAGAGTTGTACCATAAAGCCTGTGTGTTAAGTAACAAAAACTCCTGATGACGTGACAAAGCCAAAATGACAGCCCAGTTGCAACAACAAGGTCACACTGTCCATAAAGAGAAGATGTGCACAGTAAACAGGAAATTAAGAGTTAAAACTCAACGTCTGGTGTTTTGCGGTGACGACCACATCATGTCACTAGCCTGTATACAGGAGCCTGAGAACTCATTGTGTGCGGCGCTGCGTATACATTGGCAACAATTAGGCCTGCTTTGCGTGATAAGTATCTGAAAGTAAATGATGCTTTGCCCTAACAGCAGTTAAGAACTGGACTAGCCCTTCCTTTTTAGCGGTCTTTTTTTTCGTTCACCCGTAACAGCTTGGAAGGGTAGATTTGGGGATATGGGGCTGTGCTTTTTGGTGAGACACAGCGGCACACAGAGAGAAGCCGAGGTGGTGGTGCAGTGCGAGAAGATCTCTGTAAAAATGGCGGCAGGGCAGCACCGCTCGGAGGTAGGACGGACAGGGCATACCCACAAGAGACTAGGAGGTATTTGGCTCCCACTTCCTGGTTACTCTGTGTGTGTCGGGGGGAGAAGGGGGGGCAGGACTAGGCATAGACACCGCCTCACTGACCCCGAGTTCTGTGCATGTCATGGGTTAGTCTTACTCAGATACTGTTCTGGTTTGGGGGAAGACAGACACGGATGGTTACGTTGTCCTTAAACTTGGAAAGCCTCTGCCATTCTGACAAGGCAAAAGCAGATGAAATCTTATAGTGTGAATGTGTGTGTTGCCGGTACCTTGATGTGCATCTTGGCCCTCTTCAGTAGGCTCAGTGTGGTGTGTCTAGTGCTGTCTGGACCCAAAGGCACCAGCTTCTTCAGCTGCTCCAGGTACAGCCGCAGTTTGGCACGTCTGTAAGCGTACGCACACAAACACACAAGCAAAAAGAAACAGACAGGATGGGTGAGTCAGCGAACGTCCAAGAGGATGACAGAGGCTAGACTACCCCATTGACTATATTTATAGAACAATGACAAGCATCTGTTTTTACCTCTGCATGCCGTTCTTTGACATAAATACACACCATGGAAAGTGAGAGACACAGGGGGAACGGTTTGGCTGGTTTATTTACTGCACTAAAGCTTACCAGAAAATTGCCATGTTTGCCTCAACTCAAAAGAGCCTTGAAATGGGGGACAAGGTGTTCCATAAACTAGTAAGCAATTTTGAGAATGTATTGTCAGATCCTGTTCCTAAATAAAGAGTATAACCCTGTAATAAAGTTGAGTGTATTTGGTCACGGAAAACCCATTTTAGGCCACAGGTAGGAATCCCATTCATGTCCCTTTGCAATTCAAATCATGTAATTTGCATGATATCAGAAGAGGCGGATTCACATAAGCACACTGCCATGAAGAAAATCCGGATCCTGCAACATGAACAGTCTCCTTGTGGAACACAATGGGTACACAAACCCGGGCACACAAAACTGCTGGCAGAGCGCCCTGCCCGTCGGCCAGGGTCACACACCAACGCTCCTGCAGGTTTCGGAGTCTTACCAAATGGCCCCCACGGAATTGCATAAGCGGAGGTGGCAGCAGCCTTGTGCTTTCCTCATACGAGAGGCGCGCTGGCGTCGCATTGGTGAGAGAGCAGAGCGTCCTTTGGGGTAAGCGAGGACTCGCACTAACGAGCTACCCCAACCTAATTGAAACGTCAGCGCGTTCAAAAGGAATTACGCTCCCGGAACACAGGCCCATGTTTACGGCCACTCATGGGTGAAGATACGGCGCAAACAGTGAGCCTCCTACATTGAATGCAATCCATTGGCATTGCAGAGCAGTCTTTTTATGCAGTGTGATGGTATAGTGCATAGGGTGATGGCATGCCCTTGTTAATTTAGACCTAAATAAACATAGTAGTGTGTCAGTCAGACACCACACGCATGCACGCACGGACGCACGCACGCACACACGCACACACACACACACACGCACACACACACACACACAGTGAGTAGAGGACATGCATTGCCCCCCAAACTGAAAACATGTCTGAGACACTAAAGACTAACATGGTGTGCTTCCGTCACCCTTTTGCCTGACCTTCAGCCAGAAACCACTGACCCACATGGTTCACTGCACAGCAACGCCCAAAGGCCTAAAGAGTGCTCGTCAGGTCAACGCAGCCAGCTTGTTTAAACGCTCAACCAACAAATGCCATACCATTTATAGTAATATGTGGTATAACAAACCAATAAAAAAAAGATACAACTAATCTCTCTATTGAATAATTAACCATTCTAGAGGAGACTTTTATGGCTAAATGCAAGCAATGTTTCATCTTCTTCATTAACTTGTTTACATCCAAACCCCTATTGCGTAGTATCCTCTCCATTTTCCAAAGGCTATTCATGAAACTCTTCGATGTGTGCGGTGGAAGGCTAATGCATCAAGAACTTCTTTGTCCATCCCCCCTCCCCCTCCCCCTATCTCCCTCTCTCTATCTCTCGCTCGCTCTGTCTCTTCCATTGGCTAGCCCTGGCTGAACAGTAAACAGACTACCAACAACAGAGGGCCTCCACAGACAGCACCATTACAATCAAGCTAATCCGAGATAAGGAGGTCCCCGGGACTGGCTACAGAACTGGGCACACCTGGGAATGCAGGGAGACTGCGCACACACAAACATACACATACACACGCTGACAAAACCCACACGTACAGACACACTCATAAAGTCACATACCTAGTAGAGTAACACTAGCTTGCATTCCTGTAACATACACAGACACACACACACACACACACACACACACACACACGAACACAGACACACACACACACACACACACACACACACACACACACACAGCAAGCGCTGTAGTCTTCCGAAGGAACTCAGATAAGACTCTACGTCCAGCCGTCAGCCCCTCTCTCTTCCCTGATGGGGCTGCGTGTGCTTTGTGAATACTCAAAAAAAACAGACAAACCCATGCATCCGTGTACATGTGCAAACACACAAACACACCCAAACACACACAAAGACAGGCACACACACAAGCCCTGTCCTTTTGCCTGTTTCCCTTTTGGGGGAAGGGCGTTGGCTGTGTTTTGCAGAGAAAGTGAAGCCCCTGTTCTAAGCAGAGAGTTTCATTTAGAGGTCAGCCTGGCTCAGACACAGCCTGAGGGCAGTCCGCCACAGACACAGTCTTCTCCATCTATTAAAAACAGACCACACACCATCACCTATTCACCACCCTCGATGCTTCACTCAGGGAATTGGATGGAGCAGCATTTCTATGTATATATATTAAAAACTGACAAAAAACTAAGCTTTGAGAAACGGTCTCTACCTCTCGCAGGTGCAAACAAGCATTCCCGGGGAGGGGCGTGTGAAAGTGCTCCGGTTCTTTCATTCCTGCCTCTCCCAGGGGGCTGCATAACCCCCCCCCCCCTCATCCCAGGCACGCTACTCCACCCTGCCAACAGCAAAACACCCTGGGACCCACTGGAGAACAAGTGTCTTCAGAGGACGAGGCTGGGGGCCCCACCTCCACCCTGAGCCGCTCCCAAGCCACATGAAGCAGCTGGGCGCCGACCAGGGGAAGTGGCCAGGAAGGAGGCAGGGGGGCTGGGGGGAGTAAGTGCTGGAGCTGCGAGGGGGATGGGCGGTGGTTTGAGGTTTCTTCTGAGGGGACTAGCGGGCCAGGGTCCGATCTGGCGGACAAGTTTCACCTGGGGCTGAAAGAAGGGCCCTTTGACTACAGCTGGCCGATGTGCTCAGCTGCACTAGGCAGCGCTCCACACACATCATTCGAGGGGAACCAGAGCCAATAACTGACTGATTTGCCACCCCCCCCCTCCTCTCGCTCGCTCTCTTTTCCCTGTATGAAAAACAAAAACAAGGCGTCGCCCCCATACTCACTGACTGCTCACCTACCTCCCCTACAGTGAGGTTTTAGGTTTACAAGTGTTTGTTTATCAGGCAAGTTCAGGTTCACACCTGTGCTCCTGGCACATCTGTCACGGGGAGAGAGAGAAAATAGCCTGGAGGTTCCTAATCCAGCCAAGTGCTTTTTATTTTTGAATGAACCAAGTGATAACAATTGGCCTTTGAGAAACATAGGATATAAAAACTGAGCAAATATGCATTAAGGCTTGGACAGCAGCCCTGTTCATTACAAATAATCCATCTTCCAAATGTAATTGAACAGAAGAATGGGGCTGTGACCATGCGTGAGACACAGGATGCCATTCTGAAAGTTGCCTGTTTCCTAGAAACGGGAAGGCTACAAGGGGCATGTAGGCGAGCTCTGTTACCGTCTGACACTCCTCATTCCTCGTAACCCCGGCCTGTGTTCTGTGACACTGCACGCAAGGCTTACTAACAAGACTCGGACATATTGTTGTCACGCCTAGCTGCCTTGCAACACGCACCGAGCAGCATGTCCCTGACAGCAGCCAATGAGCAACATAAATACTAATCGCGTCTACACGCGCCACTTTTTTCTTGTTCTTCTTTTTTTTTCTTTTTCAGCAAGCGTGCGAGTCACTCAGAGCAGGGCAGGCCCTTTCTTACAGACGTTTTGTTATTTCTAAGCCAGACCATGGTCACGCAATGTTTATCAGATTGCCTGAGAGGGCTAGGCCTAGCGCACCACCAGACCAACGTGGTGTGTAGACTGCTTGGAAGGGGGAGGCTCAGCTCCCACTGTTTGTGATTACCATCGCTCTTAGCCAACTCACATTTTCCAAAGTGTCTGACTTGGAAAAAGGGCAGACGTGCTTTGATGAATCTATACTATCTTCACAACGTGCTTTGATGAATCTATACCATTTCCACTTTTTCTAAATCTTAGTGGGTTTTGCAGCACCTATTACAAGGGGTGGGTGAAAAATTTCAGAAATTAAATGGAATATACTGAATGTTATTTTAGATGGAGTCAATATGATATAACAGGATATAAACACTGGCTATGAACTTTAGTGGCTGTGACATAATTCCATGATATTGTTGCAAAAAGACTTGGGAGAACCAGCACGTCTTCTGGCTGAGGCAATGGGATGATAAACAACACCATTAGGCCTTGACCGGTTGTAATGAGGGCTCAGTAAGCTGCAAGTAACCTGCGGGCGGGCTGAAGTCTACAAAAAGCTCACCACCTGACTGTTCTCACGTGCTGACATCCACGGGATGGTTGCTCTGTGATCTCCTCCTCCTCCTCCTTCTTCCTCCCCCTTTACAAGAACAATTAACTACGACCAGCTCTGCCGTACAAGGGGGGCCCCTACATTCCCACACGGGTCCCTAGTTTCACACGCTATGACCCAACACGCCTTACAGCATGGCCCCTGACACCAGGCCGTCGTCTGGGACGTGGGGACTGGGGCTATGCGAGCACACAAAGAGCAGGCAGGCAGGGCCCTGAGAGGGCCACGTAACGCAAACACAGGGCCCTCCTCACCCCTCAGTGGTTCACCCTGTGCACTGTTCAATGAGGTAGCTCCGACACAACCTGGTGCATTCCAGCAGCCCCCAACGCAGACAAACTAGCAGCCTGCCTGGCGCAGTGCCAAGTCTGCTACGCCAGGGTCAGAGGTTAGCAGAAACACTCCTGCTGGGATGTTTCCTCTCGCTCACCCAGCTAAACCAGTTAGTCATGTTTGGGTGACAGAAAATAACAAAAATGCTGGGCACGGCTTGACTTCTGTCAGGTAGGAAGAGAAATGCAAGCATTCTTCGAAAGAAAGTAGAGTTAAGCATATCTGACAAAACAACTTTTGGCAAGTATCCAGACATTTTGCCCAACCCCTTTCTGTATTTTTTTCTCTAACTCCAATTCATCTGGGGATGATTTGAACTTTGATACAGGGCAGCAAATAGAAAACAAAACTAAAATGATGATAGCCCTTAACATATTATGACTTTGATAATATGCTTGTTCAAAAGCCTATAAGCATTGCATGCCTTGGGCATTTTGACCAAATAGCGTGTGTCTATCACCATGGTGAGGAGCTGGAATTTTACGTTGCCAGCACATCTGGCTCATAGGTCCCAGAAAAACATATAAGGCAGATGGAGGCAGAGAGAAGTGGGGTGGGAAGACGGGACCAGGAACTGGGTCCAACAGACACACACACACACACACACACACACACACACACACACACACACACACACACACACACACACACACACAGCAAACGAGGGAAAGAGAGAAAGAAGAAAATTAGGGAGATACACTTTACACTGACATGAAATGTCATCCGTCTGGGACAGGCTGTTTGTTGTTCTGTCACCCAGGTTGCCACACCCTCACCGATAGCAACAGGGTTGTGCGCAATGACACGGTGAGACAGCCCAGGCGGAGCAGAGCTCCCTCATAAACACACACAGGAACAAGGAGGTCTGTCTCAAATAACTGCTCTCTCACGCGAGCCAGAAACTACAGGGCGGGACGTGGAGCAGAATAGGTTGGCTTCAGCAAAAATTAACGCATACACAAATGGCATGCTTGAACTGACAAAAGGAAACAACCAAAAGTAGTTTGTTGTTCCCTGTTTGGTAGTATTTCCCCACTGCCAAAGTGGAATTTTCGTGGGGCGTGGTCCAGAACAGCTCACAATTAGTTCAAGTCATGTTTTCCCTTAAACTGAAACAATCCCCTGCTCGAAAAACAAGCATGTGTGATTACAAAAAGCTTCACATACATCTGTGTTCTGTCCGGCTGTAATAGATGTGTTGGAAAAAAGGAGAAATTAACAAATGCTTGGCATGTACACATCTGCCTTGATTCTACCCATTGTCTTCCCATGACAAGGCCTATCATTTATGAGTGCTCTTTAGTATTATGGGGTGTCTGCTTCCTGCGGGGAAGCAAAGGTTGGACAAAGTAGTGCATAGAGGTTCAGACAGCTTAATAAACACAGTCCCTTGTTTGATATGAGGACACAGGGAAATAGGTCGGGTCTGCTTTCACACTGTGAATGATTAATACCCACTAACCCAATGGCATGAGCTGACCTCGAAGCATCCCTTTTCCTGTCACTGTAAGAGTGTGTTCCTGTGAAAAATATCTCCAGGTCTATTTTCAGACCTAAGTTTGGACATACACAACGCATCAATAAGGTGATTCAAGGAGAGGGAATGGGATGCAGGATTGGACAAAGTCTCTTTAACTCTGCTATTTGTGTTGAGTACAACAGGCTTTGGGCCCCCAAACACTTTTTCTACACCCTGTAAAATACAGCCCTGCCCTTGCAGGAGTGGCAGCGTAGCTGTGAAGCATTCTGCTAATACTTGGCCTAGTGCGTTTCCCTTCCACCACCCCACACACTCCCGCCTCCAAAACTTCTCTGTTACACAACTCCACATTCCAGCGTATGTGAGCGCGCTCTGTTGACCTGAATTTGAGCAAAGAGAATTTAAAAATAGTAAAAATGCTACCATAACGCATTTTTTTCCCCTATAAACACCTGCAAAACCAACTCATCTGTTTAAAATCTTGTGTTTATGTCTCCAACTTACTCTGTAGGAGGTTGCCTGGTTCTTTTCTTTAATTTGACTTATTTGTATCCGCATTGTAACCCTTTATACAGTTTGTATTCATGTATTTATCTGTGTGTGGTCGACTGACTGATACTGCGTCTGTTTTGCAGCAGTGCCCTGTTCACAAGGCACAATAAAATATTCAATAAAACTGAACAATGACACAAAACAAAGATAATAAAACATTTAAATATAAACAAATAATAAAAATGTGTTGCAACCCCATTAATAATTTGCAGGCCCTCCCATAGCACAAAACCCCACAGTCGGCCCTCTACAGATGGGCTCAGTACACGGTGCATATTTTGTGTCAAACGAGGGTGAACTTTAGAACAACAAGATCAGGGCAAAATGATTGGTTTTACAAGGTGCACATTCGGTGGCTTTGCCATGGTAATAAACTATTTTCTGACACATGAAACTTGCGTTCGCTGTACCGGGAGGTATTGGCACCACAGACCGAGGTGGATCTAGTTTGGGATTCCACTCCCCCAAACAGTGCAAGCGTGAGCCTGAACATGCACATGCACGCACATGGACATCAGGCACAACCAAGATATTTACACATCTCCACAAAATAAAATAAAACCCTTCTGGCACACTAATAAGTGTCCAAGCACACAGGTATACAGACTAGCAACATAGTCCGGACACAGTAGCACACAATTGTTTAAACAACAGCAGCGAGGCCAACCAGCTGTGCCTGAGAACACTCAGTGAAAAAGCAGGGTCAATCAGTGAACTCAGAGGGAACACTGTCATGACCTGGTATGGGGTCCAGCTAAAAGTTTCTTTGAATGGCCACATGGATCTATAGATCCTTTTCTGGGATTCACAGCTAACACCCTCAAGAAAGGGCGTGAAAGGTGATGCCAGCTTTCCATTTGAACCCTTTGCAATGTAACTAAAAACATGCAATCGAAATGGGCATGCTTCAAAGGAAAGATCTTGTTACAACTGTAGAATATTCTGAATCCAACGGCCATTAAACGTGTTCAATTGACAAGTGAAATCCAGGGTGGATGGGGCAACGTACAGGCCACGACTGTATGATAGGCTTTCCACTGATCCAGTATTGACTCACTCATTTCTGTCTGAGGGTAGAATGTGTCTATGACTTTGCTTTAAGGTGTGACAAAGGAAAACGACAAAGGCCAGAAAGCCTCAGAAAGGCGAAGAGCTGTGGGGAAAACTGGCCCTCATCCATTCGTTAATGAGATGGAAGCAGGAGCTAGGGCCTAGCCTGGTTAGTAGCTAGCAGGGGTAGGTGCGTGTCAGCACGGATGGGGAACTTTGTTTTTCACCTCTTTACAGCATGCTTTGTTTAACCCTCAGAACCTCAAACTCAGCAACGGGCTCAAAAATGTATGTTGTCTTTAAAAAAACGCTAAATTCGACATTTATCGTATCCAGAAACTTTCAGGACAGTCGTTCTCGTCAGACTCTAGAATTTCAAAACCAATAACCAATCAAACCAATAATGTGAAAGATGTGACAGAAGAAAAAAACACCTAGAAATAACCATAAAATTAACAGTGAATGTCAAAAGAATTTCTCAACAATGTTTGAAGAGCATTGCTGGCAGAAAATTTACTCACTGAGAAATTCAAAAAAAAAAGTCGAACTAGAAGAAATATTCTTAATAAGATATATTGAAGTTCGCAACCAACAGAGCTTACAGTTTGATGCATTATAACAAATATATTTAAATGTAAATAACCATTTTCAAACACCCCAAACAGAATTTGGATAGCTGCCTTCATTTGCAAGCATGTTTTAACACTGACATTCCTAAATAATTTTTATAAGTAGATATTGATATGCTGATATATCATAATCTTTTAGGTCATGGAAGCAATGGATAAAAGTTGGACATTGACCGATATGAACATAAATGGAAACTGAAGGTGTTTAGACGGTTGGCACTGGCTAGAAAGTGGACACTATGCACTAACACTATGCACAATGCACTATGCACACAGGTGGCTGCTGTGTTCTTTTCCAGCATATTTCATATAGGACTGGTCAAAATATAAATTCGAAGAGGAAAATGAGGGAGTGCTTCAACACATCCGTTGTTGTCCCCCTCCCCCCACCTTCTCCTCTGCAACTCCTTTCTTCAGGTTTCTGCTGACTCAGATTTTTTAGGAGACAAACCCGTGAGCAAGAACGAATGAAACAAAGTAGGGGTGAAATAAGTGTGGAGAAGAAACAGATGTTGTCTCTGGAGAAAGAGGCCAGGGAGAAGAGCGCGGAGAGGTGAAGTAGCAGGCCTGTGGAAGCCTTTTCCCCCTCACCGACTCCATCCCCCCTCCCTACCATAACTCACCCAACAGAGCTAGGTGCTGCTTCACACACACAAACACACACACACACACACACACACACACACACACACACAGATAGAGAGAGAGAAAGTCCCGCCACACTCCAAGGGGGAGGACATCTATGTGCCAAAGAAGCCATGTATCACAGTGAGGAGGACTACAGAATGCTAGAACCATAAATCTCATTGGACTGCCAAAGGGACAGTGGCGGACCATGAGGCTGCCTTCAGGTTCAGAAAGGCCCTGTGTCAAGTGCTGGTGAATCAAGGAAGCTCCAACTGCCATGGGATCTGTATGAGATGTAAATAATCATGTTTTTCAAACCTGTCTATTTTACAATCTACCTCTGAGGTGCGAATATGTGCTCACTCGCTCAGGTGTGTCAACATGCACTGAGATTTTGTATAGCAACTTGGTGTGATATTACCAAGTCTATATTTTCAACTGTTCTCAAACAAAGCTCTGGCTGGTAACAGATGAGTCACAGCTGGACAACGCAGCATAACAACCTTAGTGTCGTAGCCTACGTGTTTCTCTATTTCCTTGTTTGGGCCGCTAGTAACCACTCTGGCCGAAAGAGACACATCAAGAGCTACACAATCAACATCAGGCCACATTTACACACACAGGCAGGTATTGCTTTCCCTTTTGCTAATCCAGTTGAAGAAATGAAACCAGTTCAAAAAACCTGTGGGGCAATGGTAGGGCTGTCGTGTCTAGTGTGATGAAAAATAGACTTGTTGATCCTTCTCACGACAGCATAACCAAGTGCCCCTCCCATAGTCATAGGGTCAGGTCGGCACTGATGTTAAAGGGCTTTTCCGGTAAACAATTTACAACATGGGGAAACAGTAAAGTTTTGCCGGCTCGTACTAGAAAAGTGTGTCAACTAATGTATAGATAGGCACCAGTGAGCCAAGTTAGAAAAAGGAAGGAAGTCATGACAGAAGAGCGACCGAGCATCGGTTTGCGGTCTGATCCAGTTGTCATGCTGCTTCCCAGCAGCAGCGGACTGTGACGCTAACAGGCCCAGAGAGAGAGAGAGAGAGAGAGAGAGAGAGAGAGAGAGAGAGAGAGAGAGAGAGAGAGAGAGAGAGAATAGCAGTGTCACTTCAGAGACATACAACCAACTGCATCCCATTTAAAGGGCTGTGCTCTGTGTCGAATAGATTACCAGGTCATCTAAGGCATGCTGTGCACTACTGCCAGAGGGCTGTGTACTGATAAAGAGGCAGCCAATATGGCCACCAACACTAGTTTGTCTAGGAGCAGGATTTGCTGTAGTCTGGTACACAACTAGGACAAGCTTGTGACACACATACACAACCAAGGATACATAAAATAAGATGCAGAAAAACACACTAAATAAGCAAGGAGGCGTTTGAACACTGACAGTGTTGCAGTGCAACCCAAATCAACGCAACACACGACCCCAACAAAGCACTTTCTACTCTGGGCTAAATAAAGCAGTGCCTCCACAGCGCAGTGTTTAAGGATGGGAGGCAGGCCCTGCATTGGTAACTGATACGGGGACAATAACAGATTACAGAGGGGTCAATCTAAGAGGGGGACACACCGCTTTTCCTGCTCACCCTCTAATTAAACGGGTAAGATAGGACAGCTGAGGGCTATTGGTTTTCTTGTTTGGCGTGCAGCACCGCTTTGCTGCCGAGAGACATTCAGCCATGAAACAGAAATGTTTGGCTAAATCAAGCATTAGTTCACTTATTTAAAATACACCAGACGGAAGAAATAAAACGGTTGTTTGACAAATGACCTTTTAACATCTATGGACATTAAATGTTATTTGAGGGCAAACAAAGTCCAGACAAAGTTTTAAACAACATGCATTCTGAGGTGAATCACCAATGTCTCCATTTAGACAGGTTCAACTTGGACTAAAGGGGCAGACTCGAGGTTTAAAAAGAGGGGCCTGGCTATTAAAAGGATATCAGGCATTACAGCACAAAGCACACAAATGAAGTGGACAACAACCAGTTCAAATATAACCTTTCATATTCACTTTTGATTCACTTGTTGATTGGCAAAATATAAATACCAACTTCAAGACTGATTTGTAATTACACCTGTTACAGGTGTGAATCATTGTGGTAACGTGTCGGTAGTTACATACACTTGAACCTTGTGTGTCTGTGAAGTCACTAGACCGCACAACCATGTATCAGTGACAGGTGACACTGACTTCATTATACAGAATGTGAGTAAGGTTCTAAGGAAACAGATGACCTCCTTTCACATCACAATGTGACCATCTATAGTCTGGTAACCAAACAACAGAGGAGTGAATGTCCAGTGAAATCTTCAAAACTGGACATCTATTTTGGTCCTTGTTTTCACCCAGGTCACAGAGGACATGTCTGTACTTGTTTTTCTATGGAAATGGTGCAGACATCAATTACTCACTCCCAGGAATGTGACTGACTGGCAAACCCCGAGCTCTCAGCACGAGTGACAGCTTGTCACGCATACACACAGACACACATGCAGTGTGTACTGTACACATACCTTTTGCGTGCATTGACTAATCGGGTAAAGCCGCTGTTTTTCACATTTATATCAGGCTTTCCAAACATCCTGTCAGTCAGACTTGCTTCACTTTTCATTTGTCTTTTTCAAACAACCTTCTGTTGTTCGGGTGACGCGCTAAGGCAGTGCAATCAAAGCAGGGCATTACTCTTTGGCGGGGGACCCCATGCAGCTGTGATGTCACTTGCCAACAGAGCAAACACAGAGCTGAACCAAGTATGGCAAGGGAAGCATGTACAGAGAAATGACGAGAGTAAGAAAAAAAAGGGGGGGGGACTACAGAGGCAGAGAGAGAGAGAGAGAGAGAGAAAGAGCGAGAGAGAGAGAGAGAGAGAGAAATATGGTGTTTACAAGCTCTTCTGAAAGAGTGAATTCTGGAGTGAGAATGATGGCTTTTTATTTCAATGGGTTTTGTCGATTAGAATAGGGACATCCAGTCCTCCTCCCAGAGCCAGACTGCCCAGGATTATCACATTACCGACTGGATACCCTCACCATACAAGGTAACAAGTTTCACCCACCAAACGGAGACACATCTAATAAACGTTTTGAAATCCGATTATCCATCTTCAGCCTCCAGGAATTTGTTGAGCAGATCCGTGGCTCCCTCTTATCTAAGGCCAAGGGTACACGGCAGAGGTACTTCCACGTAAACACAGTGTTCAAGTGCATGCAGAGGTGAACATTTGAACCTTACAAAAAAAACATGCACAAAAACAAGACAAACATACACAAATAACGGGACAACAAAAAGAGACAAACAAGGAGAGAGGTCAAAGGGGCACGTCTGTCAACTCACCTGTGTTTCTCCAGCTCATTGTGCGACGACCTGGCAGAGAAAAAAAAGGGGGGAAAGAAGATCAGTTCTGGTGGACCCACACGCTTTAGCTCGGCTAACAAATACACAGTCCCTCTAATGGCACTGGGATGGATGAACATTAATGCATGGGGGGGGGGGGGGGGGG
>JAVQJS010140132.1:0-10771 GCA_036024795.1 Galaxias rostratus | reverse complement strand
ACTTTAATAGTTACAATTCTATAGGTAAATGTTCACATGGAGGGATGGTAGGCGGTCAGAAAGGAAGGAAGGAAGGAAGGAAGGAAGAAAGGAAGGAAGTAAGGATGGAAAAGTTAGTGAATCTACCATCACTTCCTTCCTTCCTTGCTGGTAGCTTCCTGAAGCCAGACTTCTGGTCATGAAGATAAACATTAGAAGCAGACAACTCCTCATCGAGTATGAAGAGGATAGCGTCGTCTGCTGTTTTAGCAGACTACCTGTCCCTGGATAAATATCAATAAGACTACTTCTTATATCTCAAAGTTTCCCCAGTAACATCCATCCATCCATTAGGAATACCACTTATCCTATGCAGGGTCACGGGGGGTGGAGCCTATCCCAGCCGTTTTTAAGTTTTCAAAAGTTTTAAAAAAAAGACAGTCTTACCCACTCCACAACAGCGTATTCGAGTGTTTATAAAAAGCGCTTTATAAATATAACGTACACTGTTGTGTTTCTGTTCTAGTCATGAAGATAAACATTAGAAGCAGACGACTCCTCATCAAGTCTGAATAAGATAGCGTCGTCTGCTGTTACAGCAGACTACCTGTCTCAAGATAGATATCGATAGGTTTCTGTTTGAGTCGTGTGTGTACGTGCTGATGGATCCGGCTGGCATTCGTGTATACATCGTGAGAGACTCCTAGCGCGGGACTCTCTAAGGCGGGGAACGTGTGGGTACTCTGACTTCCGGTTGTTTCGGCAGGGGTGGGTGGGGGGGTGGGGGGGGGGACGTTCGACCTCTGACCTCTGGCGGCGTAGGCGGCGGACAGGTCCTCCTCCTCGCCCTCCCTCGTCTCCGCCGGCAGACTCAGCCTGACCACGTCTCGGGCTGCAGGAAGTGACGCAACGGCGGTCAGACGGATCTCTCAAAGTTCAAAGTTCAAAGTGTTTTTTATTTGTCAAATGCACAGTATAATACAGGATCATTCTGAGCAAAGACATTCTTATGACAAGGCAGGCAGGAACTACATAGAACAGTGCCAAAATATCCATACCAGAAATATAAATAATATAAAAAGTAACTAAGATATACATCATGGGTACAGATGGGGAATATGGACAGTGAGAATTGGAGTACAAAATATTTTTAAAATATTAAGTGTAGGAGTGCTGATGAATATGTGCATAAGATTGTGATGATGCGCATTGAACATGCATAGGGAGTGAAGGAGCATAAATAAATATCCATATTCAAGATGATACTGCAAAGAATGCGTGTCTATGTTTTGAAATGAATACGTTTGCTGCACCAAGGCTATCTACTTTCCGAATGTTGCTGGTTGGACCACATTTTATTGCGTCATGATCTAATCCTGAATTTATGGTATCAGCTAATCCCCTTGTAATGTTGATGATAATTGACAATAAATAGTCAGTCAAACATAAACTAGTAGCTTAATCTTTGTCCATTACAAGTTGCATGACGCAAATGCATGGATCATGGGCAGTTCCGTTCAGCTCTTTCCAATTTTCTTACTAAATAGTATACCCACGTCATGTTAGATTATGGCATTGTGTTGTGTTCACTGTGCACCCACCACCAAATAACTTAATAAAACATGCACATAAAATTTGTTAATTATTTAATATAACTTACCACTTTATGTGGGAAATATAGGAATTTGCCATCACAGATAACAATTTGTTTTTAATTAGTTTTCTTATCTCTTGGACGTTTTTCTTAGTAGCTGATATGTTCCTTTCTCTAGTCTGTTCTGCAACCCGAAAAACAGACACTACATCATTCTTAATGATGATCCACATTTAGTTTGTTCTTCTGCCACCCACACCGCTGCTGGCTACCCGTAGTGTTGTCTCCAAACTCCATGTGAAAAAGGCTGTGTTGGCTTTATGAGCTAGTTCTTCAGTGATATGCAGGCCAATAAACAACCAATTGACATGCCCAAAACCGACCCTCTCTGAATCAGTATGTATTTCAAAGGTTTTAAACCCTTAACTACATCACAGAATATGTTTTTCCTATACTATACTATAATTTAATTGAACCTCTTTTCAGTTTTGGACAGGTCACTCATGAGGTTCCTAATCTTTGAGAGACGCATCTCTTAATCACCTCCCTTAGCTGTCAAACGTGCATTGGGGGAGAGCCTGCAGTGCCACATTTATGTCAAATGTATTCATGCCATCAGTATAGAAGCTGATTTCTGATTCAAACTAACTCCCGATTCAATCGAACTTTCTGTGCCATGTCAACCATACACTTAGAAAAAGACACCTGAGAGCTTCTTTGGTTAGCTATGGGGCAACTTATCTAAAACGATCTCACTACCTCCGTCGCTTGATTGGAACTAAGTTCCCTTCTCAAACCAGATCCATGTAGACTTTCCTTGCAGCGATTGTTTCTCTAACATGCTCATTCTGTTAGTATCCTGCGCAAGCCTCACTGAGATTCTGTAATTTTGACTCAATTCTAAGACTAAGCCTTGACTTCTTTCATTTCCACTTTGAATACAAAAAAGAAAACGATCTTCTTAAATTACTGGCAATTTAATATTTCCATATTCCTACAGTTTATAACATCACATTGCCATTTCCAAACTTGCTTCAGGTGGTCTTTGTTTGACCTAGTAAAAAGTAATTCTCCATTTTCCTAATGTGAAACGAATGTGTTGCACTAGTATCCATTTATATAACCAGAACACTGCAAGAATACATAGTATTCAGACATCTACCAAAATTATGAAAAAGTTGTTTCAATTTAATGTAATGCACTTTCAATTTAATGCAGCATTTCTATTGATGAGAAAGTGGTGGTTGTTACGTCAGAGAAAAATTGTGAGCGCAGTGCATAACTATGCAAACGGTCAAGTCACCATAAAAGCCATTTGACAAGCCTTTTAACCAGTCGCCGTTAAGTTCATAAGTTAGCCAACGGACCTGTTCCGTGACTACAAGCTGTTTTATTATATAATTATGTATGTTATAGTTAAGATTAGCCTACAACACAGCAGTGAATACCATACTTGATTGAATAAGTTGATTATCATGTAGCTAATGTATTGCAGTTGCCTAGCTCATAGTTTCTTATTCCGTTAATAGTTCTTTTAGGTGGACTTGCATTGGCCTAAAGCGCCTGCCCCCACCCTCTCCCAAAAATAATATTGGGATTTAAATGTTTTGTGGATTTGCACTGCACATGTTTACAGTAGCCTATATTCAAAATTGTGCAAAAACGGCAATAGAGAGATAAAGACCCAAAGTCTTCCCCTGATGAAAAAGATTTAACTGCCCACATTTGAGTGCTACAAAATATTTTTCTGTGCTACTGAAATTTTTGCTTGTTACCACTAGTGCTACCACCTAAACATAGTGTTCAGTTTCAGTCGCATTGATTGAAATCCACAAAGCCACACATATTTGAATTGTATGGTTAGGTCAGTCAGGCTACTATTATATAGGCCTATCAAACATTAAATTTGAACATAAGATATGTTGATTGATTGTAAACTTAAGTGACGCACACATTAATAACGTTGTCTTTACCATGCATGCCGATTGTTGTATTCCTCTCCCTAGCGGGGTAGTATTAAGTTTAAAGGCAATTAAGCCTACAGTGTTTGACACGTTCACGGTTGTGAACATGTTCTGAATATTGTTACCTTAATTTAGGTAAATTATCGTATAACTGTTAAGGTAGTGAGTTTCCAAAGTATCTGTAGTAGCGATGCACCGATACCTCTTGGTTGTATCGGGCCGATACCGATCTTCTGTACTAGGAACGGGTATCGGAAAAGAACACCTTAGCAACAACCAATACAAATGTATACATCAGCTGTTTTGTTGGTCAACCTTTCCTGTGATGATAACAAAGTAGAATTAATTCACAAAGCAGTGATGACCGTATGACAGACGACTTTCTCTTTTGCTTAAGGGGTCAAGAAGAGTTGTTTTCTCCTGTAGTGCGGGACACAGAAGTGACCCGAGCTGCCCGGCGGAAGAGCTCTAGGAAAGTTGCCTGTATCCTTTTTTCCTATCAGGGTCTTCAACTCCTGCTCCTCAACATGTGGGATTCAAACAGACAGGTAGACATACAGTTAACTTCTATAAATGCTGTAAAGCATTTGCATCATATCATACGCTCATATGTTTCCTCGTTGTTTGGTTGTAAACTACCATCAAGGTTGCAGTGGCGTTGAAAGGAAGCCCAGTCCTTTCTTATACAATTGTCTCTTTGCCTTGAGCATTTCAAACTAGCAATGGGAACAGTTACATGAGTACACACATTTTAAGTTAAACATGTTTACAAATATTTTATTATTTGTTCTCAAAAATAATAACAAGTATCGCATTAAAAGTTATCTGGAGTGGTGAATAAATCTTGCCAGTTTTTTATTTAATTTAATTTTTATTATTTTAGAGCAAACTATAGTAAGTGTCCTGGGAAGTAGAGGATGAAACATTGTGGGAATGCTAGACACATGCAGCAAAGCAGAGTTTAGGGTTTCTTGACCAAAAATAGGAACATTTTATAAAGTTAAGCTTCAACGCGTCATCAATTGTGGGCAAAATGTTCCATCTTACCTGGATATAGTCTTGCCATAGAATGAACGAAGGTCTATTGACAGCATATATAGTACCAAATTGCTCATCACAAAGGACACAATTATTAATTATGGGATCATCTTCCATGTGTAGGTATTGAGTAGATAACCAGATCCATTCTGCAAAACTAAATCGTTCACAATATTGATGGTTTTATTTTGCAATACTAGCTAGTTTTGTAGCCATGTGAGTTGTTAACGTTAGTTTAAGTTGTTCAAGAACAATGCTGTTCCAGACAGTCTGATGTTAATGTCAATAGGAGCTACCATATAAAAAAAGAATAAAGCCATGTTTTATTCTGTTCTTATATTGTTTCGCTGTTGTTGTTTCTTTCAGTTGTTTCTTTTATTGACTGCTCACGTCCTCCGCATGGCCGTTTGCTTTGAAATGCATGTAGTTATTTGTATTTTAATTACATTTTTAATAGTCTACGCTAGAACAAATATAGTTATCCTGTTATGCAGGATATATACTTTTTAAAAGTACACTCTGCTTTTTGTCAAGTTTACAGAAGTGTATTCAATAGTCCTTAAATATACTTTAAGTGTAAATAGTATGCTAGATCGGTACAACCAATACACGTAGACGTGTATTGTAATTACAATACTGTAAGTACTATAATAGGTGTTACTGAAGTTTACTTACAATCCGTCACTATTGTACTTACACTTCAATTATAGTAAAAATTAACAATCTGCATAAAAAGATTTATATAAATGTTACACACTTCAAATTTTTAATAAATAAAAAGTTTGATTCACTGCAAGAGAAGGTGCCAGATCAACAAAGCCGTTTTTCTCTTAAAGGGGTTTTCTAAAAGTTCACATTTGAATACTGAACTTGAAACTTTTTTTTGGGTGGATATCCAACCTTCAAGTCAACAAGCCCATGGGCTACATTTGATAATATAACTGTACAACATGATGGTTCCATTTACAAGATTTATTGGCTGGAACAGTACGTTTTTAGCGAGAGGGGGCATTTAACAGAAACAAAATTCAATCGCAGCCGATCACTGTGGAGAAACCTTGGTTCAACCTCATTGTTACATTTCTTCTGTGTCAAGGCCTAGATCTCGCCTAGATTACATTGAAATCCACTTCTAAACTGTGACATAATGTAGATCTTCTGGACCTGTTATTGAATTCACATTTTCTGGGTCAAGTCTGTCTTTGTCCTTTTCTTTGTTCAACTTCCCCTCAGGGATGGTACATTTTTTTGTAATATTTGATTATTCTAAATGATACATTCGAATATAGTTGGAATAATTCATTTATATTATTGCCTAAAATGTATTCTTTTAGATCCTTTAATATTACAATTTTAATATTATTGATTAGGGTTTTGATTACATACTGTTTAACTTGTTCACAAATACAATTGAAAAATTTAAGAAGTGGAAAGAATTTCCTTCACAATTTCAATGCATTAGATCAATTTTTCCTGCTTTCCACGCAGGTTTAAACTTGTCGGTGCTATCTATGCTAGTGTGCTTGATCACCGATAAAAACATATGCACGTTATAGTGCAGAGTTAGAAATTGGAAAAGGAATGTTTTTTTTTGTTTTGTGAAGGCTAGATCACGGAAGCCCTTCAGTCTACATTACATGTACATTACATGTTTTTATTTTATTTCATAAAGTAATTCTATTTTGGTTAATCAATTAAATGACATATTTTTGGTAGACTATGTTTATAGTGTTGCGGCCAAAAATGCCTAACCTAAGTTAGGTGCTACTTGGCTACGGTGTCTTTCTCAAAGATTAATGTGACCAGATCCACATTGTCCTATTAATATAGAGTTTCTGTGTTAACCCTATTAAAATAGATCAGCATATTTTGAATTTATTTTAAAAACTAATTTCTGTTCAATGTTTTACAGCTCAAAATTGTTTGAGAACCATATACCTTCACCAAAAGAGCCATAATTGGCTCGCAAGCCATAGGTTCCCAACCACTGAGCTAGGATAAAGCTTTTTTTTTTTTTTACCTTTCTAGAGACTACGCCAGATGGCTATTGTTACAAAGAGTAAAGCCTATTTCAAAGCTTGCATGAAAGCAAATTATTTCTACTAGGTCATCTTAAAGTAAAATTTCTAGAGACTAAAGTTAAAATTTGTTATTGTAAGAAATAATAGGCCCTATTTCAAAACAATTTCCTTACTGTTTTGGAACGTATCTCCCAAAGATAGGTCTCGTCTTTTGCTGTCTGGCTTGAGTTTTTCCTTTTGTCTGCGTTTTGTTGGTCTAATCATCCTTATTGAACGGCATGTTGTAATTTTTTTAATTTGTAAATAGAACAGTCCAGACGTTGTCAGACACATTTAGAGAAGTCTGGTGCTCAATTTCAAATAACAGCCGCCAAAGTACTGCATTGTGATTGGACGACTCTCCATTACCAGTGATGCCCCACACAGTGATTGGATGTGCGACTCTACCAGCATTACTAGTCTTGTGTGGCCATCCGTTCATATGTCGTTTTTTCAATAGTAACACAGTGGTTAGGTAATAACTATACCATGGTGTTATTTTTGTTAATGTAAAACAAATATCAGCAAAGATATTTTTTGGGAACTGTTCTTTACCTGACATATATGAAGAGATTTCTGTAAAGCAAGTTTTTGTACATTAATACATAATGGTAACAGTCCAGATCCCAAAAAAAGTACATCCTTGTGGAAGCAAAGTGCCCTAGTCTATTTACAAGTGCACCGAAATGTACATTTTGAAAACATGTAAAAGTGTTTTGCATTTTTATTTAATCTTTCAAAGTACACTGAAATAAAAGGTACTAAATTTATAGAGTGCTTTTCAACAGGAATGGAACAAAACGCTTTATGGTGTTGCATCTCAGTTACATCCATCGATGATGGCAGAGCCGCCATGCAAGGCGCTAGATAAGATAGATAGAAAGATAAACTAATATTTTGTTGTAAGTTTTCTTATTATGGTCTGTTTTTTTACATATTTTTTTGCATGTGAAGTTTAGAGAAAGTATCTGACAATCTGTACAACAAGTGCTCCTTTGAAGGAGTGTTCCTTGCGGCCGATAATTGGAACTTTGTTAAGCCATATGCCTATGTAAAACCCAGTCATAATACTGGGCAGTTATGTTTTCTTAGACATAAAGTAGAGAAAAAGGGGTGAATATTTTTTTTTATTTGTTTGTAGACCAATTCTTGATTATAAGAACTGCAGGATTTTTAAATAAACAACCCAATTTTTTCACACATTTTAAAATAGCAACCAAACCAATCAGGCCATACATAAACCCTCAAAAAAACAAAAACATATTGACCCAACGATAGTTATTATTCACCCTGATACATAAAATGTGTTCCAAATCTTACATCATTATGTCAAATATCAATCTCCATGAATTATGCCCTAAACGAGCCTTCGTGCGAAACAGCCGTTACTTTTCAACATATGGCAATGATAGAATGTTAAACTTCAGAAAGCAGGAAGATTTATCTTTTTTTAATTTATTTGATTCAGATGGATGTTTGTTTGATTCACAAATCTTAAAATGTGTCTTAAAGCACCATTTGTTTTAAGGACTTGTCAGTTTGGTGCACGCCTGAAAAAGACACAAAAAATTTGCTCTAATATTTTTCTCATTCAGAAGTTTATCGAAAGTGATTACACAAACACTATACGATTTATTTAAAAAAACAACAACAATAATTTGTATTCCGCAAGTGCTGGCAGTGCGTAGGTGCCGTGCAAAGCGGCATTTTATAAATTTTTTCAATGATCTGCAATGGCAGTTTATGCTTCCCAAAAGCATATGATGAATCCAGCCTGAGAAATACCCTACAAGGTGTGGCGTGAGAGCGTGTGAAGATGGATATTTTGTGTGAGTTGCACAAATTAATTGGTGGCTCTGGAGTAGAATCATACATTACAATCAACTGTCAAACTGCTCAGGAGTTCTGTCAAATTGTCGTGGTGAGAAATAATCATAACCACCCCAGCCCTATGCGGGAGGCATTAAAATATGGTCAAATATAAATATTACCAAACTATTTCTTAATGCAATTGCAGTTATGCTATTGCATAACTAACTGTTGAAGTAGGTTACCCAAAATAAAAAGTAAAAAAACACCTCTTAATCATCCAGCTAGTGACTCCATAGTTGTGATAGCTCCACTTTCATATTCACACTTTCTATTCTTTACTAGAAATTGAGATATAAGATATTTTGGACCTGTATAGCGCTAATCAGTTTGATAAATCATAGTAGTTTTCCTAATTAAATAAGTTATGTATGTACTTCCAAACCTTACAATTTCTATTTAAGATAAATACATTTATAGTTTTAAATCATTGTGCAGTTCCTTTTCTACCAAAACACTTAGCAAAAGTGGCCTTAGTAATAGCGAGCGGAACTATGATCAAGACTAGAACCTTACGTTCCTGACCGCATCCCCAGTCCCGTCCCCCCAAGATGATCCCACCACAGCATACTCTGCTGCACCTGCCAGCTCATTAATAAGGTCCAATCCAGTCTCCCTCTACAGACACACTGGTAAGCCAAATAAATACATAGTCTCTGTTTTTGTACCTCTTCATCCACCATAACCATGTTTTTGCTGGTCTCAGTGACTCCTAAGAGTTCCCAGCGAAACCCAGATATGTCCGCTATCATGGGAACAGGGTCAAGAATGCCTCGCTTCCTACACACACCCTGCTCTGTCCTGGGAAATACAAGCTTGGTGAGACCCCCCTTTAAAAGAACATTGTAATGACATAGTGAATGTGAATTAAAGCTCCTAACCTTTGCTTTGTGTGTCTGGTTCTGTAGAACTTGAACGACAGTGATTGGACCAACAGCCAGTACCCTTCTCCTCTTTTGGGATTAGGTGATACCAGCTTCTCTGACTCAATCAACCTGAGCTCTGCTGCCTTAAAGGAAGAAGACCCTGGAGAAGCTGGTAAAAAATATATAAATTCACTGATCTGTAATACAAGAAACTCTTTTGGAATACCTACTTGATCTTGTGTAGACAGAACATCAGTCAGTTGGAAAATACACTGCTCCAAAAATTTAAGGGAACACTTAATCATCGCAGTAAAACACACTTTTAAGTAAACTTCTGTGATGTTCATAAGGAAACCAGAACGTAATTGTGTCCAAACTTACATAGTCAAATATAAAAAATCACAAGCGACATGTTTCGGGGCTAACAGAACTATCTACATTAGCATTGTGCTTGGCTAGCAAATGGTAGGTCATTTAAGATCAGATGTGCGCCGATAGTAACTACATCAGATCGACCGTACCTGCAAACAGCTTTGATCATGTCAACAGACTCATTTGCCGTTTTTTTTTTTCATTTATTTACAGGTTGCTTGCAGGTTGCCATCCAATTACCCTTCCCTTTTATGATTACCTGGCAAAGACATTTGTAACACAAAAAATAGTTGGTCAACTTTGATAAGCCCTAGTTTATGCTCTTGATTTGACTATGCATATATATACAGGGCTCCAGACTGACAGTACTATTTAGTTAATTGACATCTGTAAAGATTGTCATGGTCCCTACATTTCATATCTTTCCTACAGCCTCTTGCAGCCTCTTCCCAGAGTTCTTAGAGTCCTTCCTAAAACATTCTTCATCTGCTGTGTTTGACTTGCTGGAGGACTACCAGGCTCTTTGTCAGAATAAGGTATGTGATCCCTCGTGATCTTTTTTGCTTTTGTATTTGGTTTGTTGAGCAGGTCTTGTTATAAAGCGGTGAGTTTTTTTTAAGTACCCCATAATAATTACGTTTTTCCTTGTCTAGGTAGTGGTGCTCCAGCGTTTAGTTTTGAGAGCTGCACCAGGGCAGCAGCGGAAGACGGAAGGCATTAAGTGGCTGTTACAGCAGGAAAATGCCACTTGGAGACTCATAACCTCTCTCTACCGGTAATATATGAATTATTTGTTATACATATTAATATATGTATTTGTTTATACAAGGGATGATGTTGATGATTATTCTAATAATAAACATCATTATCCCCACCTGACCCAAGGGCCTGTGTGGAGTTGGCATGTTCCCCCCATGTTAGCGTGGGTTTTCTCCAGGTACTCCGGTTTCCTTCCACAGTCCAACAACATGCAGGTTGATTGGTGGCAATAGGCGTTGTACACCCTGAACAGGTTGCTCTATCACAGGG
>JAVQJS010140126.1:0-21775 GCA_036024795.1 Galaxias rostratus | reverse complement strand
CTATGTCTGTTCTGAGACTATGAGCTATGCTACAAGAAATGAGAGCAGCACCTTCCCGAGTGGGGTGGATACCGTCCCGCCCTAGGAGGCCAGGTTTGCCCTCAAAGACACTCCAATTTTTAATAAAGCCCACGTTGTTTTCGGAGCACCACCTGGACAACCAGCAGTTTAGCGACCATATCCTGCTGTAGGCTACATCGCAGTTCATCTCCCCTGCTCAACAGAGCCTTGTCCAATCCCTGCTTTCCCTTTCTGAGGCGTCTAACGGTTTCCCAGAACTTCTTTGAGACCAACTGTAAGTCCTTTTCCATAGCCTCCTCAAACTCCTCCCACACCCTGGCTTTGCTTCTTTGACTTTCGAAGCTGCAGCCCTTCAGCCTACCCGGTACCCGTCTGCTTTTTCAGGTGACCCCTGGGCCAACCAAGCCTGAAAAGGCCTCTTGCAGCCTGACCTCTTTGGTTGCCGCCACGACGGGCAAAAGAATTATGTTGGCCAATCACAAGCCTGAAATTAAGTTATAACTGGTTACAATGGGTTTCCCTAGTAACAAGATGCTCTTTCAGGAACGGAGCGTTAGGTTTGAATGCCCCTTGTGCATTCTGAAGCCTTTGTTCCTCAACATGGTGGGAGAGTAATTACAAAAAATATGTAAAGACAAAAGGTTAAAACAACCCGTGGTCTCAGTCTGCCATTGCAAAAAAATGCAGAAAAACTTAAACAAAGGAAGGCTGGAACACCCAGTACAAACCCTGATGTAACAAAAGGAAAGTCTCCACATGCAAACACTGAAAACTCTTAGTCTTAAAAAATCTCCCCCCAGGTTGGCATTTTCAAAAACCTAAGTTGTCTGTGACAAAAATACCGTTTGCATGTAGACAAACAGCCAAAACAAAAATTTTTGGGGGGGCATATGCACAAAAAGAGGCGTTTACTAAAAAATTTTTATTTTTGCTATGGCAACCCTAAAATTAGGATAGAGCCACCCCTGGGTGCACCTATGCTCTTACCTCAGAGTGCTGTTGATTGCTCCAAGTTCATGAACCTGTTCACAATCCACTAGGTCGGTGATGGGCCCTTGAGAGTACTACTCGACAGGAAGGAGAGGGAGATCACAAGGAACAGACAGAAATTTAAATTAGGACAATTAGAATGGTATGTACCTGTGCACTTAGAAAATAATGTAATCTGGTATTGTCATGGTCGGAACAAGGTAAGACTTTTGTTAAAGAAAAAAAAAGAAGGTCAAATAGAAGACATTCAAAGGATAGGGACAAAATGTCAGAGCCGTCATGGCCATTACACTACGCGTTGAACGACCCGGGGTAAAGCTACAAAGGCCTGCTGACATCAGCACCTGTGCAGCTGTGCTTTTTCACGCTCATTGCCACGTAGCTCATTGCACTCTCTGCTCCTGCTCTACTCTCAGCTATTCGAGATCCCTAACAAGGGGTAGCCATTCTAATCGAACACAAAGACTCCCACGCCACACATTAAGCACCAAACCAAGACGCTATTGTAACAAAAAAAAACTCAACCCAAATAAAACAGTTTCTTCTAATACCAAAATAAACCTTTTACAGTTTGTGGGAAATTGATAATCACACCTTTATTTATAAACACAATAAAATAAAATGTGTCTAGATGTTTAAAAACACATAATATAGAAACTAATAGTAGCACTGCTATATAAGAATCATTCAAATCAACCTTGAAAGTAATCAGTTCATCCAGATGTCCAGTTCTGGCTAAAAGAAAACAAACATCAGGCAGTATGCCAAGCAACTAATCTCTAATCTACTGCACTGCTAAGTGCTGCAAAGACGGAAAGTTCTGGAACAAAAAAAAAAAGCAGCACTAACAAAATCAACCCACTAGCACTGTCCTTATTTTAGTTTTCCTAAAATGAACAAGGCATGCAGAGGTCCTGTTAACATTTTATGATGTCAGAATTGCAGCCACAGCTTTATTTTAATCATAAATCTTGTTTAACAAACATACAATGTTTCTGTTTTTCACATCAGGTTAGGTTTTGTTTGCATCAATCTAAGTTATGTGATGGCCTTACCTTATTATAGTTCCCTGACTTAATTCCCACTGGAACCTTGCTCTATGAACAAATAAATGCAAACAGTCATCAGATTTAGATTAGAAAGTCAAGGAAGTAATAAATCACCACAATTGCTATAAAAGGAACCTTTCAAGGTATAATGCATCACAGGTCACAGGGTTGTATGCATTAATTTAAATCTAAGTCCTCTGAACTCATAATGAACATTCAGAGAACAACAGAGGATGAATGATGACTGAGTCATGGTCTTCATATTAGAACAAACCATAGCGGATTGCTACATTTAGTAGACACAACACCTTAATTTTTTTTTTCAAAAGCAGACTTAGGACAGTAAAAAACTATGGCATAATATTGAATTTAAGACTGCACACATTTAAATCTATCTGTAGAAGAAGCAGAGGCTTAATGTGGATTTGAACCAAAATACAGAATTTCATTCACGGTCGCAACTATATAATTTGGACTGGTGCAGGGCCTGAAGAAAGAGTGAATTCTGACCTCTGGGCATGGCTCCACATGACAGTCTTTTATGGAACAGTGGCCATCGTCTGGCCAGAATGGACATGGTCGTTTCAGGTTAACCTATGTCAAAAAGGTTTAGAATTAGTAGATATTGGTATTTAATTAGTAGATAAGCGTTAAAATTGCAAAAGTTGTCCATGTATAAATGTATCAAGTTAGAATAGGAGCTCCTGTCAAAAATATTTAAAAAAAATGAACAGTGATCAATAGGCTACAAGCCTACCAGTTGTTTTAATTTTCATTTAAGGCAGGCTTGCGAGAGAACATATGTTTTACCACAACAAGCTTTGGATGAGAACTAGAATTATTTATTGGAAACATCAGCCCCATACAAGACGCAACACAAAACAAATGTGGCTACCCGATTGGATGACTCACACAAACTGTAGGGTCTGAAAGGATGCGTCCAAGCTTGAAAAAAGGTAAATCATTGAAAGCTTACCCACACAGATAATCAGACCTGAGACCCGATGTTCCCATTCACATATCTGTTTTTATAGAACGAGGAGTTTTGGGTGATGGATGAAAAATAATGTGTCTTAGGGAATTGAATTAAATTAATAAGTCAAGGCCTTTATGTCAAGAGCTTCTCCATCTTTCAAATTACAACATACATTGTGTAATACTAAACTATTTGTTCTTCACAAGTATTTCAGCTGATTGTACATGCAATTGCTCTCGTTCACATCTGTTACTAAAGATCACAAACCAATAGTCTTAAGAACGTGATTTCGACATTTGGACACTATTTGCCAACAGTGCAGTTGAGATAAAGCAGATGGATAGAAAATGTGTTTAGGTTTATATCTGCTAGTTAAGTATAAAAATGTTGGAGCAGTACACTAAGGTGTGATTAGCGGGGATAACCACAGTTGCAGTGGGCTAGAGCACAAATTCTCAATCTTGAAAACATGTTAAACTGGTGGCATATCAAGCATATAAGCATCTGCATCAATGCCAGGTCATCTATATACTGAACCCCAGGAACACAAACGAGGCAACAATAGCTAAAATATAAGCTTGACTAGACAGTCATAATTTGTTTAAACATGACACAAAAAGGACAGTTTCAGTAAGAAATAAGATGTTTGCAAAAACACTTAGTTTTGAACATCCTTTCCAATGGCCTAATAGGCTCCTTGACAAACTTTGCAAAGATGACCTTAATTACAAGACTAACACTGTTCTGTCAAACTTACCCTGTAGTATCTAAAGTAGTCTCTAGCTGTTAGTGCCTGAATACGTGGATAAATCTTGAAGTTGTTGAAGACATCAATGCTCTCTATATCACAGAAGCAGTCATCCAGAACCCCTGTTAACTAAGAAGGTAACATTTCTGTGTTGTTAACTGGTATTGAAAAAATACAAGCCAGAGCATTTCTTCAAGATTATAATGCAATACGAATGACAAAAGGTTAGGGAAGGCCACAATGAAAATTCTTTAAAACAATCTATGATTAAGTCATCTCTTCATCATTCAAAATATTGACTCAGTGAGACTTTTGAACAAGACTTTTGCGCCATATATGTTAAAGGGGTTAACACAAAAAATTATGCTATACACCTAATTTAAACAAACTATCACTTAAAAAAAAAAAACATCTGACCTCTGAATGTAGTACTCCTGTTAAGACAAGGAAATGTAATGAAGAAGTCCATGACACATAAAAAAATCCTTTAAACATGCTTTGAATTTAATAGCACTTTATGTTGATCTACGAACACGTTTATGGTCTTCTACTTGAATTCCTTATTTTAGATCACACTGCCAACTTTGGCAATATCTAAAAAAAAAAAAAAGGTTTAAATGCGGCGAAATCTCACAGCATGTCACACACTTTGGTGTTTATGATAAATCCACAAGCAGGTATAACTTAATTAGAACTGTGAAAAGATAAACTGCAATTTTTAACCTGTGCAGTGCTTTGCACGCCCATTCTTACTAAACCCCACCTCTACACCATAGGTATGTCACTGTCAAATTAAAGTTCCACCCCTTAAGGGAACTACAGTTTTTCTGCCCTTATCAGGCAAATAATGTAGCCAAGGGACACGTAGCAGTATCCATACTTTATTGTAAAACAAAAAAATATTGTATGTCCCAGACACACAATGTAAAATGCAGTATGCCATTAATGCAGTGCAGTAGCTGCTACAATAAAAAATAGTAGTAGCATGCTACCTGAGAAGCAGCTCAGACGCCACAACGTAAACTCTAAACTACAGGCCCCACCTATGAGTTTCTAGCTCCGAAATATGGCCAATCAGAGTACCCCACGCAGTTCATTAAAATCTCCCTAAATCAACAATTGCGGAATGAGATTGGGTCCATCTGTTGTGTATTGCTCAAAGGTAAAGTAAATGCCAACGTTGCACTATAGACAGAGTGGGCAAGATTACAATTTAAAAAATTGTCAGTCAGTCCAATAACCACGGCCAATGAGTCTCGATCAAAAAATTACTTTTGTCACCTGAATGGCAGGCGCCACGTCAAACTAAGAAGTCACTGAGTGAGTTATGGAAAATGCTGGAATCTACACGCTAGCTTACGTTTGCTAAGCAGCCACTAGTGCTGGTAACCTTACAGTTATCAAGCTAGTGTTAATAATTCTTGGCAATAAAGTATAAACGGTGCAAGTTAACACTTACGTGACAAAAACAGCTCTGCTCCTGACCTTTGTTTGAATATTCGTTGAGCTGCTTCTTTGGTTTCATGTTATTGTTAAACCAACACACAACGAAGTCCCCAAATAAGAACCACAACAACAACAGCAGAGCAAACGTTTGTACAGTGTGTTTTAACATCATTCAGACATACGCAAATAATGGCAAAGGGTATTGTTTAAATCAATCACGTTTGTCTATCTGCTTGCGGTGCTATTAACTAGCTACGCAACGTCTTAAGCGCTGGCAAGCTAACGTCGGTGTGGCTACGTGCTGCGATACACAAGTCAGACTGACTTAGAGCCAGGAAACCGCAGTGATGCGTTTGTGTTGACCTCCAACAACTGGTCGTATGAACCTTCAAAACTACAAGTAGATTCGTTTTTCAAGATATACGCATTCCAAATTGTAAGTATCAATGTTGACCCAAAAAAGCCAAGTTTGTTGTCATCCAGAAACCGGTTGTGAGAAACAGTAAGTACGGAAAGTAAAGAGGGTCAGTAATGGGCATGTTTATTGTTATTATTATTAGATACAGGAGTGACCGAATGAGACCATGGGACAAAAAAAAAAAAAAAAAAAATCAATCTCAACATACCCACATGTATTACACCATAACCACTGATGTTCTTGCACCAAAAGCAATTAGCAATGCATTGTGGGTGGTATTCACCTCCGGAATGACCATCGTTGTTCACTTTCTTCCCCGGCGGCGCGATCTCACCAAGTTCACTTCAGATTTGAAAACTATCTGACATCGAGGGGATGTCAACGAAGGGAGGTCGAACTGCTATTGAAACAGTTCAAGGCCCAATAACCCGCAGCTATTGTCTTGTTAATTTCCCTTCGACACTTGTTCTCAGGGAATCCCCGCTGATAAGTGTTGTTCCATCAGTGTGAAAATAATGATACATACCACAAACTGAAACGTGTTCATTTTAAGTCATTAGAAGCCGACACAGCTGATTGCACAAGAGTAATTTAATGAGTATGCAGGTGTTTCTGATGATTTGTAAAAAGGTGTAGCGCAAAGCTTACAACTGGTGGTGGATCACTAACAGTTTGGGATGGAAGTGCACAAGGGAAGGTTCGCTTCATTTAAATTTCCCATCCACTTTCCATCTGTTCTCCAAGTCGCCTCCGTGTGACGCTTACTATTACGTCACACCAAGGACTTGAGAGAGAGGGGGGTGGTGGAAAACTTTTGAAACGCAGCCATGTTGTGCGTCATACCAAGGGCTGGGGTTAATTGAGTGAGGGGAGAGTGCTCACTTTTTGAAACGCAGCATGCGACTGCACTCAGCAAGTGACAGCTGTGCGTAAGAATGATAGAGAGAGCATCCTGATTGGTCCCTCTTTGTTCTAAAACCAATCAGTTTTATTTTTGACAAATAATGCTAATAAGTTAATAAAATGTTAATAACGAAAATGGTTGGGAGAAACACATAAATAGGGGCATGGCCAGAAGGTTCTTCATAAGCAAAAATTATGGGTGGGTTGATCTACCTAGCAGGTCACGCCCAAGACAGGTTCTGCAGTTGGACTATATTGCACACACGTGCAAACAGTGGAAGTATGTAGGGCAACAAGAGCAGTGGTTTACCTTGTTGGGAATTCTGTACCACTAAAATTGTATACGTTAATTTACCAAACCCTTTGTACCCTTCATAGAACCCTTCGAAGAGAACGGACACGCACACTTAGTGACTTGACCTAAGCTGAACCCCTGAGACTGACTCACAATCGGACCCAGCTTAAGAATCACTGGTCTAGAGGCTGAGGGGGTTGGTTTAGGAAATGCTGTAGCGGTCGCCAAATGATGCGTGGATGTCTTTTTAATATGGGAGTGACGTATGATGATGGTTGTCATAGCTGCCGCACAGAAGCACACACATTGAGAAAAAACCTTGCGGTATAGCGGCAGCTTCACATTCTAGACTGTCTGGAACAACGCCTAAACGTTAGCTGATATGTAGCTGTCTTACTAGTACTGTTAAGTAGCTAGCGTTGATCGGACTCCGAACAGACATTGCCACATTCTTTGTCCTTAACTTACTGGTTTATTTGCGAAATGCACTTACATTTGGTTAGACTCTTGCGTTAACTGACGACATTAGCACTAGCGCTAACATTGTTTGTAAGAAATGACCCGAGTGATCATAATATCAGCCGTTTGTACAGCTAGCCCATGGTTTGTGTCGTGACAGCAAACATAAGTAGTACCTAGCCTGCAATGACATCGAGCCTATAAACGAAAGTGGGGTAAAAATGGCTGCAGAGCTCTTTCCCACAAAGAAGTTGGTCACATCCACCTCAACGACCATTCAGCACTATAAGCAGCAGAATTTGAACAACCCTATTCAAGCTTGTAACTGGCAAGGGCTCTACCCAACCATTAGAGAGAGGTCAGTTTTATCAAAACTCTACAACATTTCTCACTCCCAACTAAACGAAATGTTAAATCAGAAAGCTTTGATGTTGATATAATTACTGTATTCCCAGGAATTCAGTCATGTTTAACAATGAGTTAATGGCCGACGTGCATTTTGTTGTTGGCCCCCTTGGTGCGATTCAGCGAGTCCCTGGGCACAAAGTAAGTCTAGTTTAAAGCTTTAAAGTCGCAGTATTATTAAAACACTGTAGCAAAATTGTGTGATTTCTGTTTTTATAAAATATGTGTACACAAACAAGTAATTTAAAACCAGTCATTTCTAATTTCCCTATAAATAAAACATCCTTAGTATGTACTGGCTGTGGGAAGCTCCGTGTTCCATGCCATGTTTTATGGGGAACTTGCTGAGGATCAGGATGAGATCCGTATCCCTGATGTGGAGCCGCCATCATTTCTGGCAATGCTCAAGTAAGTGGTTATTAATTAATGATGTTTTAACTTTCATATTCAGTACAACTAATGTGTGAAAAAAAACAATTTTGCCACAATAAACTGAAGGGGCATGCTGGGACATTTTGTGCCCTTGCAATTTGACAATGGCAGTTGCACATAGTCTATTTACCACAAGTTTGCCTATTCTGCCTCAACACAAAACATCTTATTTTCCATAGAGTGATGTCTAGAAATATTTAAAAGTCTGAATCTGTGGAATTCAAAGTCCCGTATTTGCCTTAAATTTGAAAGGAAGGAAGGATGGATAGGGTTCCTGCAGCTTGAGTAAAGTCAAATGTAAGACTGTATTGTTACGGTTTAATACCACTGAGTAACAGTTAGACCAGCTTCAAAACAGGGATCATACGGACTTCAAGTTAAGCGGGTCAAAACCCGTATTCACAGAGCGGTGAAGAAAACTGTGCTGTGTACCGTACATAAACTCTTTCAATTAACACAAATATAATGTTTTTGTTTCCTGAAAAGTTTTTGTCTTTGAAGTCATTTCAGGGTAATACTTAATTTCACAGAATGTAAGTGAGATATCTGTAGGTCTCTTGTCAATTGCAGTTAGCTTTCAAAGAACATATTTTGTTGTTGCATGAAACAATCCTGAACTTTGACCAGTTAAATCAATAAAGATATGGTTATATATTTAATATGAAACGATGGATTGACTGGTTTAAGAATATTTTCATAAATCACTGATAATATACTAAAAAACTGATTTTGTCATTTCACTCGCTTCTGGTGGTAGCCGATGCAAAACCAGTGCAAATGCTCTGTTTTCTTTATCAAACGGGCACGAAATCGTTCAGCGCTCCCTGTCATTAAGGAAAATCACCTTGCCGGTCTCACAATTTTCAAACTAGAACTTTGATTAATTTTAAGTAAACCCCTGTCCAGAGATGACCTTAGAAGGACTAAGCAATCAGTAAACAAATATATATTTAAATTATGTGATACATACTTTACTTGAATGCTACTAGCTTTAATCTAAAAAAATTCCATCGTTGCCTTTCAACTCCGACTAGACCAAGGACTCTGGGAAATATTTGCCAAAAAACAAACAATCCAAGGTAAAAAGAAATATCTGCCCCCTCAAAACTAGGATTAGATTAGATAAGATTTCACCTTATTCTTATTATACCAGCTAGTTAGCTCTAAACCTAGGTAAATAAAGTAAACCATCGGCAACAAATCACATTCATTTTTTGACATGCAAATCTTGATATAGTTTTAGTAACCAATCATCTTCATTAAATTCACTCTTCTCTGTTTTGTGGCTGTAGCTGTCAGTCCATCTGCTGTGATTCATACCAGCCACTGAAAAAGTTAGTATTATTTGTTCTAGGCGAGAAACACTGTGTTACCTATTATTTAGACCTTTTTACAAGTCTAACAATTGCAATGTCCAAAAAGAATAAATAATATTAATAAAATCGTACTTTCCATGTTTTAGTATTTTTAAGATGTTTGAAAGATCAATTTAAGAAATGTTCATACCTCTCAACAAATGAAAGCCTATATATAGGTGTTTCAGACTAAATTTTATGTCAAATGGCAAGAACTACAGGGAGTCACATAAAACTCAATAGTGAATAAAGTGAAGACATCTCTTATCCAAATACATAAACTTACATGGTATATTTAACAGTACATTATAATGTTCTATAACTTTTCATAAAAACCAGACTGGAACAGTAAACATTAATTGTTCTATTTCTGACTATTCTCTTAATTCCCCAGATACATCTACTGTGATGAGATTGACCTGTGCGCAGACACTGTCCTTGCTACTCTTTATGCCGCAAAGAAGTACATTGTGCCTCACTTAGCACGGGCATGTGTAAACTTCCTCGAAACAAGCCTGAGTGCAAAAAATGCCTGCGTTCTGCTGTCACAGAGTTGCCTGTTTGAGGAGCCAGACCTGACACAGCGCTGCTGGGAGGTGATAGATGCTCAAGCAGAGTTGGCTCTCCGCTCAGAAGGATTCTGTGATATTGATGTCCCGACCCTGGAGAGCATATTGCTTCGTGAGACCCTTAATGCTAAGGAAATTGTGGTATTTGATGCAGTGTTGACCTGGGCTGAGGCAGAATGCCAACGGCAAGATCTGTCACCCACAATAGAGAACAAACGGAAGGTGCTTGGCAAGATAATTTACTTGATCCGCATTCCCACCATGGCTTTGGACGACTTTGCCAATGGGGCAGCTCAGTCAGGTGTGTTGACACTCAATGAGACAAATGATATTTTTCTGTGGTACACCGCTGCTAAGAAGCCAGAGTTACTCTTCGCAAGTAAGCCCCGCAAGGGCTTGTCACCCCAACGCTGCCATCGCTTTCAGTCCTGTGCTTATCGCAGCAACCAGTGGCGCTATCGTGGCCGTTGCGACAGCATCCAGTTTGCGGTAGACAAGCGAGTCTTCATTGCAGGGTTTGGTCTTTACGGGTCCAGCTGTGGTTCGGCAGAGTATACTGCAAAAATCGAGCTGAAGCGTCAAGGAGTTCCAATGGGTCAGAGCTTAATTAAGTATTTTTCAGATGGTTCTAGTTGCACGTTTACCGTGTGGTTTGAGTACCCAGTGCAAATTGAGCCTGACACCTTTTACACAGCCAGTGTTGTGCTTGATGGTAATGAGCTGAGTTACTTTGGTCAGGAGGGCATGACTGAGGTGCAATGTGGGAAAGTGACCTTCCAATTTCAGTGTTCCTCGGATAGTACCAATGGAACTGGAGTACAGGGTGGGCAAATACCAGAGCTCATCTTTTATGCTTGAAGCACTGGCTGAACGGCAACTGATTGGTAAAATGTCACTTTCTTAATTGCGTCACTTCAAACACATTTTTTTCTAAATAACATACAAACAGATAATGTGTTGGGATTTTGAGAAAAAAAGAAATCCCATTATGACATAGCTGTCTTATTTTTATTTACTTTTTATGACTCCTGTTTTCAGGGTTTTGCCTTATAAGTCAATCTTATCAAGCGGCCTTAACTGTTGTGCCAAAAAAACAATTACAGAATTGGCACAAAGATTATATTTTAAGATGCTGAGCTCTACCTTTAAGATGCTGAGTCTTTCAACAGAGCATATAACTTGACCACTATTCGTACAAAAATGACAGATCAGGTTTTCAGCTAGAATTTCAGAAAGTATTCAGACCTTTTAACTTGTTTCACATTTTGTTGCACTAGTCTTATTTTATAATGAAGTTTGTACATTTTGTTTATCAATCTACACACATTACAATACTCATATTAAAATGTTGCCATATCCAGGTAAAAGAACACACAAACATATACTTTGAACATAAGTGCAGTTGCAAACATTTTTATAAAATGATCCAGAAAGTAGTTACATTTTAGAAAAAAGGTCTCCATAAACATTTCAGTTGTATTTTCATTGATAATCAGTTTCACATCTTAGGTGCATTGTAGGGGTTATAGAAGACATCAAAGAAAACAGCAATGATTGGAATAAATCAGCGTCTCCCAACCAGTGCGCCTTGGCAATCGGCAGACATCGTCAGGTGTGCCGTGGACTTTTGGGAAAGATAAACAAATCTTTTGATTTAAGCTTCGTTCAGTTTTACTACTGGGGTGTGCCGCGAAATTAATATGTTTATGCAAGTGTGCCGTGGGTTGGAAAAGGTTGGGAAGCGCTGGCTTTGGCTAATGTGCATTTTCTCAGTTTTCTTCATTTAAATTTGCTGTGTCTTAGCTTGTCGTTGGCATTGAGCCATGCTGTGCAGTGGTTGGAAACACTGGGATAAAGCTACATCAGCTGCAATGACATTTGAAACATTCAAAACCTTTGGAGTCGATAACTCTACGTTATTTGGCGATGCTATTTCTTGAATTATCCATGTAAATGTGAAAATCACCAGCAATTCTGAAACAATCACAATCCAAGGAAATTGACATCAAATAGACAATATTTAGGTGGCGTATCTAATGTTGACAATAATATCCAGGATCGTTTCAATGTGGAAGAAAATATTCAAAAGATAAAATCACTAATAATCATTGAAATTCTTGCTTGAATAAGGATGATACGCCACCCTTTTCTAATCAGCTCTATTAATTACAGTGGTTGGGAGGTGCTGTTTCAATGAGAATTTGTGCATCATCATGTTGATCTTACAATGTCTCATTTAAAATGTTAAAAACGCCTTGTTCGATCATTAAGGGTCCTAGCTAATACTGTAATGTTCCAATGTTTTGTTTTTCACCCCTTGCACAATTTCCTGTGAGTCACTTTATGCTAAGGACTTTGTAGGCTGGCCGGTAACAGCTACTCCCAAACCATGGACACAAATTGAAATCATGCGGTGTTACAAAAAGTAATACAAATGCGCACAATTTGAAAACCACCAAAAACACCGTATGACCTAATTGCCAAATTCAGTTACTAGATCCACATTCCTGTGATTAACAAAAACGCATCTCTCGATCTCAATTGGACTTACCTGGTCAAATAACAGTTAAAAAATGCATTTCAATTTCCAAATGCAGATTCTATGCATCAAATTATTTCACTGACCTCGTCACCACAGCACAAGTGGAATGCGTTACCGACCCTGTTTGTTGGGTTTTTAACCGTTTCTTGGACAAGCGACTCACCTTCCCAGTTATAAACATTTATGGAGCGATTGTTAAGATTGGTTTGTTGTTAAGCGTGATTATACGTTATTTATACGTTTTTGTTTATATATCGACAACTTCACTCTATAAAGGGTTATCAAGCCTTTAAGTTAATAAAATAAACATATGCCAACTTTGTCTGTTCATCGATCAACACATTTATCCATTATGCTTTCATTTCGTGACAATAGCCCAATTCTTGGCAGGCCGAATGTTACAGATAGATAGCGTTCCCTTAGCGAGTTTGACATGTAAAGGGTGATTGGCAAATTTCATCATAGTCTAGTTATATTTCTAAAATGGGTAAATGGGGAATGCATCCTGACATGAGACGGGGTCATTGATGCAGCTAACAACCGGTGTTCGGTACAATGGCTGAGACAGTCGGTATTCAAATGTAAATATATGCAAATTAATACGGTGAAAAAGCTCTAACCACTTTTTAAAATTACAGTAACTGTAATATAGTTGATCAAAGGTGAAGAATCATGCACTACTTTACTAGTGACGGCCAATAGTGAACCTTCTGTGGTTTTGTAATGTTCTACTCTCAACGTATTAACTCTTAATGTTTAATATCCAAATAGCATGAACCTTTATGCATATGTGGTCGACTCCAAGTGAACATAAAGTATATTGATTGTACCAATGGTTGGCCTTGTGGGCGTGTCTTATCACAAGTGTTTGTTATTCAGTCTAATCCTTGTGAAAAATGTCGAACAGCCTGGAGGGTTATATGGTCTCATCCGCGACACTGTTCTCCAGTAAAGGCCACATGTTAACCTCTCTTGATATTTGAATGCCAAAAGATATAAATGTGCATTGTCTATCTCTCGTTTTGGCGATGAAATATTACTAAGAGCAGGAACCGCGGATACTTCAGAAATGTAAATAAGTCAATCTATCGGCAAGATAACTGAGGGGCTATGACACTAAATTGAGTTTAGCTTCATTCCGTTTACATCGATCATCCTTGAGATGTTTCTACAACTTGATGGGAGTCCATCTGTGGTAAATTCAATTGATTTGACACAATTTGGAAAGACACCCGCCTATTCAAGGTCCCACAGTAGAAAATAACTGGGCTTTTGCTTCCGATGTGCAAAATTATTGAAAGAATTAAGGAATTATCTGTAGATCTTAAGTTTCAAAAGAACGCAGTGGCCTTTAGTCTTAAATAGAATTCAGGTTAGTGCTGTAATGGGGGGAAGGGCTTTAGTCCGGAAGGTGACCAATAACATGATGGTCACTCTCACTAAGCTACTGAGTTTCTCTGTGGAGTTGGGAGAATCTTCCTGGTGGAAACCTATCACCAATACATGAGTTCATTTGAAAACGTTAAAAAGCATTTTCAAGGCTTAGACCATGAGGAACAAGATTCTCTGGTCTGATTAAACTAAAAACGAAAGATTTGGCCTGAATGCCTAGAGTCACTTCTGGAGGAAAGTAGGCACAACTCATCACCTGGCGAATACCATCAAAATGGTGGTTGGTGACAGCGGCGCAACCAGAGCACATACCTCAACCCGATCAAACAGCTCTGGAGACCTGAAAGTAGCTGCACATTAATGCTCTCCATCCAACCTGACAGAGCTTGAAGGATGTGTCGAGAAGAATTTGAGACATTCCCCAATATGCATGTGTGCTGAGCTTGCAGCATCAAGATTTAAGACCATAATCGCCGCAAAAGTTCTCTCAACAAAAAACGGGTAAAGGATCGGAACCAAAATCAAACCTGAGAAGAAAAGTCTATGGTCAATTTTAGAAATGTGGGTAAAGTGAAGGGTCTGAATATTTTCTAAATGCACTGGAAATTATAAATAAAAAATAACAAATTTGCATAAATAACAATGGATCTTTTATGTGAAATCTGAAGCAAAAAACTCATATGTTTTTTTATAATAGACATGAAATCCTGATGACAGCCTACCACTGAGAGATTAAATCTACAGCCCCCCCATTACCTTTGTTTTTGTGGTTTTTGATTGTTTAGAAACATTAATCAAATAAAAAAGAAAAAGTGATTGTGTCAAGAACTGTGGATCTATTTTTATTCACTGTACAGCTGTTGGATAAATTGTAATGTTCAAGTGTCACAAAATCTAAAATCTGCAACCATTTGCCAACATTTGTTTGAGTCAATTTAATGTTAACGCCTGTTTTGACCGCTCAAACATTATATGTATTTAGGTTAACATTTAGCAAGATATCTCTTAATACCTTTTCTAACATTTCATGTTGTGGTTAAATTTAATTATTGATATTAAGTTAATACATTAAATGGCCTTGTCATTCTGTATAATGACATCTTAAACCTAATTTTATTAGGAATATGGTTATGGTGATTTGGCAGTGCAAATTTACCTTGTGAATGTCATGTTTAGTTTAATACCAAACATTAAAGACTTTACAAACAATATCAATGAATTGTGTATTTTTTGTTGTTTTATTGAGGGTGTCAGAATAAAATCAACAAAATATAAATTGCAATTAATAACAGTTTCTGTACAATCTTGGAACATTCATTTTACTAAACCAAGAGAAGTCTTTTGTTTCTTTCTTGCTTTGAACTCCTCGGTTTTATTTTTAACAGACTTAATGAGCATTGAGAGACTAGGGTCCATGGTTTTATGGATGGGCTCTTTTGGACAAAGGATGTCTTTTTCATTTTGATCCACCCCCATCTCTTCTCTGGCGTGTGGTTCGTGTGTGGATGGGGTCTTTGGCTTAAGCAAGTCGTCGTTCTGGTTGTACTGCTGCTCCTCTCGACGACGGTGTTTCTCAGCCAGGATGCTCTGAGTGGCTTTGGTTTTCTTGAAGCCAGGGTCAGATGGGTCCAGATTATACAGGTGGGAAGTAAACATGGCCTGGAAACGTGGGTCTTTCACATCCACCTGTCAAATTCATAGAAAGGAATTTTTAAATTAACCCAATGTTAAAGACTGACATGAGGCTTACGGATAGGTTAACGAAGATTCACAGGTAGAATACCTGTTAACAACACAAATTATGCTCTTGATAGTTTTAACGTTTAAAAATGGGAAGAGACAACATAATTGAGTTACAAATTAAAATTATTTTTTAAAAGTGAACATATGTAAATTATATCAATTTAACTTGATTAATTCATGTTTTTACGTGAAAATAAATTAATTACCTTTATGTATTTGAGTTTATGATAAACATGTATAGCAAAAAAATCCCATTACTGTAATCCTTGTATGTCAACTTTGATAGGATCTTTGGGTATTTTAGCTGTAATTATTGGTAAATGGCAAGTTTTTGTAGATTAGTTTAGAAATCTTAATATGCAAGCTTTAAAAGCCACTGGAATTTGTCATTTTCTGAGCCTTCTGTCTGCCCGTGACCTAGTATTGCCTTTTACAGTAAAGGTTCAGAGCATCTCGATCTCTCAGGCCTCAAAATTAAGCGGAGGATGATCGACACCAATCTTGCAATTTCAATCTAACTGTCAACTACAATCTAAAGATATGCATTTGAGAGATACTCGGTAGAAAGCCCAGCAGATAAGAGAAACAAATTAGAAACCAAAAGATTGCTGATTTGAATCCTAGGCTAGATGACACAACAACTTTTTTTTATGCCAATGGACCAAATCTGCACTCATATTTAAACAAGTGCCACTGCACCTATGGACAGTCTTCCACACAGCCAGCCCTTTGGTTTGTTAGTTTATAGAATTCCGTGTTTATAAGACAATTATAACTGTTATAATTGTGTGTTTATTTAGCTAGTTTCCTTTCAGTGCCCCTGCCACCAGCGTGTAACAGTGGTTACAGAATTATAACCCCACCAATGTCTAAACTAAACCTACATCCGTGGGCATAATCAATCATAAATGGCATACTCTGACCTGAAATTCATCCTCCACCAATGGTGTGCCATCCTTCTTCAATAGCTTTTTTCTTTTGTTCTTGCTGAGGTTTTGTTGCTCCACAATCTTGTCATAATTGAAGTGTTGTTGCTTGCTGTCATCCTCATCATCCATTAGCAAGGCCATCTCAGCCTGTCCAAGCGTCAAACAATAATTGATTAAATACAATACAATGATAAGTTAATTGAGGCTGATAAATTGGCAGCTAGGAATCAGTTGTTTATCATTTTTAAATAAAGCTGAATAAATGTGTCTTAAGAAATACTAACCTTTTGTTTCTCTAATGTCTCTTCTTCTTGTGTATTTGTTTCTACTTCTTCCATCTTGTTTTTCTTGGCTTGTTGTTTTATTAAATCTAGAGCTAAAACATATTTAGGCATCCAGTAAATAATAAATTACATGTCCAAGATATTAATATAAAGGTTTGTTTTAAAGAATTTATAACTTTTTAGAAAACTTGTATTTTACCCACATATTTCTGTCAAAATCAGTCAAAATATACATTTACACATCAATATAGACAACATTTCTGTAATGACAATAGTGTTATAAAAAATATTGCACCACACACCAGCAGACCCCAGTTCTTCAGTAAAGAATGGGTCATTAAAATCCACATCTGGCGGAATCTCATCATGGAGATCAGAATCAATTGAAGCCTATGGAAAAGACAAAGGATTCCATTATTTATTTCTGTGTGGGTGTACCTTTTCTTCTTCTGTCGAGTCTTAAGCAGTAAGGAAAGCTCACCTGTTTTCTTTTTGCTTTGTTCTGTTTTTTTTTATCTTTCTTCCTCTCTAGGAACTCTTCCCACGGGGTCATCTTGTCTTTGCCTTCCATTTTTCTCTGCACCAACTTTTCAGTTGTCTCTTTTAGCCCTGAAACATTTTGAAAGACATTAACCTTCACAACAAACATAAACACTTGAGAGTTCACCAGCAAAATTTACATTTAAAATCCACAAACTGAATTCTTGTCAACTAACCTGGAACCCATGTAATCTCCATCTCCATGGGATCGCTATTCTGTTTCTGGTCTTTGTCCTGAATGCTCTTCAACATCTCTCTGTACTTGGCAATTTGCTCAGCATCCTTCTTTCCCCTTGATTTTTTCACCACCTCATTCTTCGTCTGTTCGACAAGCTCTAACAAAAACAAATGTTAGCATGCATTAATGACGGCAGAATTATTTTTCAAACTGACCAACAATAGTCCTCAACTCTCAATTGAAACATATTAATTGTCCTATTAAACCTGAGCATATGCATAAACCTTGACTATCAATCACAATAAAAATTTGAATGTGGCGAGAGGAGGGATATCCACCAGAAAAACATGGCCACCTTTCAGCACTGCACACCTAAGAACTATCTATTACTGGAGTGTATAGGAAACCGAAATCAAGTATACTAATACTTGCTTCCATTGTTAGTATACGGAAAGGAAACAAGAACACAATGCCCACATTTGTTGCTGCCTGCCATGTCATAAGAATTTCTTTGCTCCGAACGATCCTGTATTATGCTGTGTACTTGACAAAAAAAACAAAAACAAAAAAAACAACTTAATTTGTATTTATTCTGTTAAAGCCAGACGGAAGACGGTGCATACATAATGTGTCAGTCTTTCCATGGAGTATATTTACTCAACAATGTCCAAGCCTTGTCCTGGAGGTTCATTGTTTAACCAGTTTCAACTTGGGATGACCTTTTTCATGCAAGAATCTGTATTTTAAGATAGATGTCCCCTTTTTGTATTGTCTCGTCAGGCATTAACCCCAAGTACACAAACTTGGGGGCACTAGGAGTTTTATATCATAAAATCTCAATTATCTGAATGTCCCAGAATGTTGTATTTTTAAACATGACCAAAACTGTGATTGATTGACATCTGTCGGCAGCATTGGTGTTTTCCACCACATTGTTTTTTTAATATGTGGTGTAATAAAATTGTTCCAACCAAATTCGCTCCATCTTTTAGAATGAGATTTTCTCCAAAAGTCAAAATAATTAGAAGAACAATATGACTTTGCAATTTTGGTATGTGAGCGTCATCGCTGACTCATCACATAAATAGTGATGGTTTGGCTTGTAGATAACAGCAAAGTTAGTTTTATGGGAAGGACAGAACGCATTTATTTTAATCCACTCAGTTCCCCTTTCACATGAAATCTCCGCCCACAGTTTGTCCGTTCAGTTTTGCATGCTGTAGAGCTGATTGACAAACTGGGCAGATTCAGCTGTGCCTCTTTAGTGGTACTAAGTTAAGCAACATTGAAAAAGGAAAACTAACAACTCCAGATCCGTATGTGAAGTTCAGACGTTTAGAATGTAGAAAGGTACAATGACCTGAAATTATGAATTGTCCTGCTGAACGGTACACCTAAAGGAAAATCAACTGAATCAACTTAGGTACATGGACCCATTGTGTAACAAACAAAGCATGCCAACTGAGTAAACTTTACTCCATGTTACATGTTTGAGGGAGTTCCACGTTTTACAAGCCAAGTTTAGCGAGTTATCTAGTTTTCTTAATTGCCCCTGGTAATGCTCCATGTGGACTGTCCCTGTAATCTCATTGCAAATCGCTTTGGATACAAGCCTCTTCTAATTGACAAATAAAGTAATATTAATAAATAGTGATCTTTTCATATAAAAGTGGAAACATCAGACAGAACACAAGCACCTCCACTTAGAAGGAAAACCATTTCAAATTTTACATGCTTCTTATTATTCATTGAGATATTCTAAACACAGTTCAGGAAATAGTGAGTTTCAAAACGGTCTCCCTAAAGTAATAACAATAGAGACAGTAGACAGTGGATGATGATGCCGGGTCGTCTCAGCATTATATGTCCCTGTTTGTTACTAAAAACTATGATGATGAGTTAATGACGTTGCTTAAGCTGAAACCAGATGGAGACGGCAAATGAAGCTCCACGGCAATCCTGCAAACTTGAATACAGGCCAAAGTGTCTGATGTCAGAATGCATAATGACATCAGGGGGTTTCTACCTTCAAAATGCTCGTCTTCCTTCACTGGTTCTTCAGCAAATGCTTCTACTTCTTCTCCTTCCTCTTCGCTGGATGAAGCGAGGTAAGCATTGAAGTCCATCTGTAGCAGCTCATCCTTGTTAAACTTCCTACTCAGGGCTGTTACTCGTTCATGGTCAGTCTCGTCCCACGTCAATTCAACCTGTAGTGTGAGCAGTTCACAAAAAAGGCAAAATCTCAGTATCTAATTACATACGATCAGATATTGTCTCCATAAAATGTTGGTATACAAGTTAAACATGTGCTTAATATTTATTACGGATTTAACCTTTGACGTGGCAGCAGCTGTTGATGTGAACAATTTAGGGGTGTAAGTAGAAAGGTCAAGGTCAGTAGCCAGATCTTTTGGCTCCTCATCCAAGGTTGTGTCATTCGGAATAAACCTGTCAGCACAAGAGGTAGCAACATAAAGCTACTTTAAGTCAATCGAAGTTATCTTTGCTAGAAAGAGGATGTACATAATATATTAGAGTATTAATGACATTCGTATTTACAAAGATAATAATTACAGACCTCAGGTCAAGAATAGAACAGCTGCTTTCGTACTCAAAGCCATCACACTCTTCATAGATTTTAACAGCAGTGTCGACAGAGTCACACTCAACCACTGCATAAAAGTACTTAAGTCGCTTGAATTGGTAATCACGCATCTTTTCTCTGTAGATTCTGCAGGGTACAAAAATAAGTAGTTGAATGCGCGTGCACACACACACACAAACACACACACATGCATGTGTGCACACACACACATACACACATTTATACCTCTCTTCTTCTGTGTCTTTTTCTGGATCTTCTGGTAGAGCCATTAATTCCAAGGGGCCCTGTGACTGTTCCATTTGAATTCGTTCTTTTCCAAACTCGGACGGATAAATCTGCACATCAGACAGAACACCCCAATATAAACCACACATGTTCTACATCACATCATTCATATTAAAAAGGGATAGTTCTGAGAAAAAAAATTATGCTGCATTTTATTTATCTCAATGTTTCTTGAGGATGCCCTTAGTTGTACAGTTAACTTTTGCTTGGCCTGTTAATTCGATGTTTCTATATTCTATGTTTTTCTCTCAATATAGATATGGCTAAATGCAAGTTTGACTTCAATACATAATAAAGATATTTCTGTTGATTTTTTTATCTAAGGACGTTTTCTGTTAGCTAAATAGGTTTACCAGTTGTCTGGACATTAACAAACATGACAAAATTACTTTGGATTTGTTTCAATGCATCACATAATTCCACATAATAATAATAATACATTATATTTATAAAGCGCTTTTCAAAACACTCAAAGACGCTGATAATAGCAGTTACAATCATAAATGCAAGCTTCATACATTACATTATGGTAGTTAATGGATATCCTTTTTATCTGCAGTCTTGGAACTGTTGAAACCTAGTTTATTTGTATAGCACATTTAATGCACATGGGAAATGTAACAAGAATAAACCTATTTGAGCAAACAAGAGCAGTTATTGTAGTATTACCTTCACAGAAAGCACCACACCTCCATTTGGCTTGAAGGAATTAAATAATGCGAGTAGGTCCTTGGCTTTCATTCTGTCCCAATCCATGTTACACACCGCTAATCTCGATGTTACCTGCCCAGGATTATTAAAACCAAATCCTGCAAGTTAAAGGGCTTGTACAAAGTTATCTTTACTGCACTGTTACAATGCATGCATTCTGTTCTTTTCACAGTACTACCGGGAAAATACAGCTTACTTTCATGTAAATGCTAGATCCATTCAATCAGAGGCACCAGTTCGGTGCATGTAAATCTTGTTCACAATTGCACAATGCGTTTGTAAAAGTAAAATGTGGCAGTACAAAAAAGACTTTTGTGCAAAAAAACTATTTATAGCTATTAAAAATAATAATAATAATAATAATAAATATTTATATAGCACCAAAACAGGTTACAAGGTGTGTTTCCAATCAAAATAACAGTAAATAAAATTGTCTGGAACAAAAGTCAACAGCCTTGATTATTATTATTATTATTATTATTATTATTAATAATAATTAT
>JAVQJS010140088.1:0-12869 GCA_036024795.1 Galaxias rostratus | reverse complement strand
CTGTCCCCACCCCCCCACCCGTCGCTCTCTCTGCCCCCCATCATCACCACACGGGGGCGGGTGTGTTCTCTGGATCCTGCCTCCCATGGCCAGCGATGTGCCGGGCCAGATGAATAATGGATCAGTGTTACTGTCGGGCTAATCTCATTGTCTCACAGTTGATCGTCAGTCTGCGTCCTGAGGAGACATGTCCATAAATCCGAGACCTGTCCCTCACTCCCTGACAGATATTCATTCACTTACTATCTTGATGAAAAGTGTTACTGGTGGCAATATCTGCAGTGTAGAAGAAAATGTGACTGATGCCACTGGATCACAAAGGATCCTCCTTTTCACAAACACTACATGTCAGTAGACTGCTGGCTCTGTAGATTGATAAACAGTATGATTATGATATTATGATTATGATGTATTTTAACTTTACTTGCAAATAACAGAAAACTTTATATTTGTATTTACCTAGCAAAAGCTAAAGCTAGTTGACCCAACCTTTTGCTGAGAAAAGCATTAGAGACCTGGACAGACGCATCTGCTCTTCAACATTTGGGTTGCATGAGCACTCTTTGGGTCAGGTTGCCTGGGAAACGGGCATAGTTGTTGCCGTAGGAGCTAGTGTGGTTCATTCAGAAAGAGCTTAGGTGAGTCACCTAAGTTTTATAAAAAGGGACCTGAGCTAAGCTATTCAGATCTCTGACGCAGGCATAAATTAAGGCTGGAGGCAACAATATGTGGCTCTTTTATTTCGCCAGTGTACGATTAATGATGATGTCCCCTCTTGGTCATAAAAACAGAAAGAGGATTTTGCTAGGTGATCCTACTTAAAGGGGCGTCATTTGAATAGCTTCATTCCACCAGTTGTTGTGAACAAGTGGGGATGGAACAAAGGAAAGATATTGTGCATTTCCCAGTTGATCTTCCCCACGTCCGAGTAGCTTAATGCAACACATTTTATTTTGAGCCATAATCGACCCTACATATCCATTACAGATTTACAGTTGCTCCCTCTCACATTATTTTCAAATGGTTCACAGTGTGACTGCCCGGCCTGTGACAAAGACCCATAGATTTGCTGTTGGGACAGGACTTTAAATCTGGTGACGCTCTGCAGCCTTCCTAAGCCATAATGGAAGCTTGGAGGGCTGCAGTTGCTCCCCTCTGTCCTTCCTGATAGAGCTCTGTCTAATGAATCTGGGCAGCCAGGGAGGGGCTGGGAGGGACTGGAGGGGGAGGGTGGTGAATGAGAACGCTTTAGACGCAAGATGTCCCAGAGCGAACCATTAATCAAAGTCCTTTCTTTCCCATGAATAGATTCCATATCAAATCCAATCCATTAACAAACAATATGTTTTAAAAAACCACAAATAACCAAAATAGTGTCGCAGATTAAATTGTAGAATTATCAATTGTTTAGTAAGTGCTTTGGGAGACGAGGGGTTTAGGACATTGCGGGCCCCAGGATGAGATATGCGCAACGAGTTGACAGCAGCACTATAAGGTATTGACCCCTCCTTGCCAGAGACTCTGGACGCGACTTACCGCCTAACCGCAGAACAGGAGTCAGGAGACAGACGAAGGGATGAGGAGAAGAGGAAGGAAGCAGTGGCTGGGGGACTGGATCATGGAGACTTGGTGATGAGGAGGTGAACAGCTGGATTGCAGACAGCCATCTTGTCTTCAGACAGATGGAAGGGAAGTCATCTGTCATCCATTGCTCAATATTGTTTTGGAGAGAGTGTGTATTTGTATAATTGTTCATGCAATTGTGCGGATGCAAGAGTGTTTCTCTTTGGGATTGTGTTTGTGTTTTTGTGTGAGTGGTGATGTATGGGTGTGTGTGTGTGTGTGTGTGTGTATGTGTATGGTTTGTTTACTCGCTTAGGGGGACTTGAAGGCCAAAGATAGATGACACTCTGGTTTCCCTTAGAACAGTTTCATCGGCATGACGATAGCAAGAGGTTACCTGGGAGACAGGAACAAAGGATGTGCAGCCATATTTAGACTGGCTGTTATCGTTGCGCACTCCCGTGGCCAGCGTCATGGCAACACTGATGGCCCTGCCCAAGGCTGTTAGGGTTACTGAATGCTTTGAATTAATGACAGGTAGTTTGTTGCAAAATTGTTCTGTGAATGAGACAATTACAGAATATATCATGTTTTAACTTGGTTGTTGATATGAATTTCTAAAACTCTTAAATGGCAAGTGAGAAAGAAATAAAGATTGAAAGTTTCAATTGCAGTTTTCACACGTCCATTCTGGCTCTTAGTCCCTGGGACTTGTGTAGTGTCAGTGACATTCACCCGGCCTCATTAGTGTTATTGTTTTCACCTGGCATTTATTTGTTGGTTGGCCTTCCTGTGAGTAAGTTAATGCATTTAAAGTCAAATCAAATCAAATGTATTTGAATTGTATATTTCCTCAACAGAGGCCTTTCAATGTGTTTTACCCAAGGCAAGCGGAAGCGGTCAAAGAAGAAACTAAAGACCATGAATTCTTTTTTTAAATAAATTGTAACAAGGCAAACTAAATGGCTAAAAATGAACAGTTACGCAAATGCAATAGAGAACATACACAATATGTGTCATGCCGTTCATCTAAGCCTTGCTCCTGTTCCAGTCATTGTGAACACCATATCCCTTTGTGTCTTCCTTCGATCAGTTATCTCCTAATGCAAAGTACATACACATGGGTATCACATTGCTGTTCACCAGTTACCATTGGAGGAAAAGTCCCAGTAATAAAGAACAAGAGAGCTCCACACCATTATGAAAGTAGGACTGTGATCAAAGAGGATTTAAATGTTACTGGGGATTTGACTACGAAAAGATGGAACAGGAAATGATGAGAAGAGAGGAAAACTAATAAGCTATTTACACAGGATAGGAACAGGGAGATCCAAGAACATGGAGGAGGAAAAAGCCATAGATGGGATGAAACAAAGGAGAAGGGGGCTGAAAGCATGACAGATAAGACAACATATGGTCTGAAACGATGTAACACGCTCAGCAACTCTGTCTCATGATGCCTGCAAGGCGGAATCTCCCTCCCTCCTTCCCCTTCATCCTCCCACTCCTCTCACGACTCGGAGCCCTCGTGGAGCGTCATAACTCATGACAAGGACGTCCATAGCCCATCCCCAGGGAGGGAATTCCGTGGGTAGACCATGCTTCTGTCTAAATAGTCATCTTACGTCCCCTTCAAACTGACAATAAAACCAGAATAGGACTATGTTGGAACCACGTCAGAAAATGTAATATATACATGAAGCTCCTAGTGCTCGTACACTTTCTACCTCTATTCTCCACACACCATGGACACACATGCACACTGAAATGTCAAACAGTAATGAGAAAATCCATAGTGAGAGAATGAAAGGAAAACCTTGTTTTTTTTGTGTGTAAACCCAGACTATTGGATTCATTTGCGTATCTTTTGCTGTAGCGGGTTGTTAATTCTATCATTTAATATTATTTGCACAAAAACTCAAGTTGGGAGTTTATCTTTAGTATGTGCGTTTCTTTATTAATGAAAGTGTCACATTACTTGTATAACCATTAAGCAAAGTAGCACAGCATTGTTGCACTTGGACAACAATTGAAGTTTGAGCCATGAAACTCTGTACAGAATAAGAAATCAATCCCTTTTGGGGGGGACTCAAGGCATGAGTATGTAATTAACTGTTTTTTCTCTCCACATAGAATTGCTGTCCCTGGGAAATCTGCCAATCTTTATTACATCGCACTGTAATTACTTATAGTTTTCTGTATTTATTGATTAGGTTGTTTGGCAGAACCTGAATACTGTGTCTGTCCAGTTGTTTGAAATACCCATCTACCAACAAACAATCAGCTCAGTATACATTTGTGATTGGATCATACTTTGCTAAGGTTTGTAATTTAATTACTTAAGTTGAAATAATAATAATCAAAAGGAGTTTTTTTAAGTGACTTGTGAATATCCTTTTCTCAAAAGCAGTTACTGTGAATAAAGCAGCACAAACACTCAACGTTTACAAAGCCGTTGCTTAAAAAAGAATATAGGCATTTCTATTGTGGTTCTCTGATCAATTTAGTAGACGCTTATGAAGGTTGAGTTTTTTTTTATTTTTTATATGGAACAAAGATTGTGTCTCTGACTCATTCCATTCTAATGGACTATTCCATCGCCGCCAGTCTCACCGAGACGTAATGGTTTTCTTTGAGGACATTCAAAGAACAATATTCTCAAATTAGCGCTCTCAACCCCCAGCGTGGCCAATCCACCCTACAGCCCTCTGAAGGTTTAGTCACATGGGATTACTCACATACCTGCTGTTTTACATCGCACGACACAACACTTTGCACGTCTACCAATCTACAACAAACCCACACCCACCTACACTTTGTTTGGCCATTTAAAAAAATATACGAATCACAAGCATACTTTTTTACTACCCACAATCAGCCAGGTAACCAAAGCTAATATGAAAGTTTAAGATTGCTGTTTAGTAGGCGATGTGTAAGGCTGTAGTCTACTTCCTATACACAGTACACTTAGCCTTCAACCTGCATATGGACTAGTTTAGAAACCCTTTATTACATTTGCTCTAGTATTACTCGTAGACCTCCTTTCTAACAGGATCTTCAAGATCTTCAAAAAACATGCACATTCTAATTCTTAATTATTGAAGCCAATGAAGAGATGGCAGGGCATGGCAAATATTGCCCCTCTTTTTTAATCCAGTCAGAAGCTGCTGTGTTAAAAGTTGGGTTGCTTATGTTGACAATGAAAGTGCTGTTGTTAGGATATGAGATAAACCAGTCCATGGCAGTGCCTTTTGTGCCAAGCCAATGGATAAGATGGTTGAGACGAAAAGTATTGGTAAATGTTATTACAAAGTTGATGCTATGGGAATATCCAAACACAGCAGGAGCCTTCGGGAGGCTGTTACAATGTTAGGGCAGTTCCACTCCAGAAAATCTGGAGTCAGAGTCTGATTCCGATTAGAAATTTTGGGGATTCCTGGAATCATTTCCAAGAATCAAACCCTTATAGTTTTAAATTAAATTCCGATTCCGTGATGGAGACTGCTGAAGTTTATACATCCAGTAGAGGGCCAGTGTGACCCCTACAGTTAACTTAGTGTAATTATTTGCCCCAACAGTCACAGAGGGAACGTAGAATACTCATGACCGCTGCATGTCGCTAGCAGGATCACCTACTATACACAAAGTATGGACATCTCTTCCTGATTTAGTGATGCACGTCCTTGTGCCATAAAGCAATTCGTCACAGTTTCTTGGGAGATCATGCACATTGGCAGACAGAATTTGTGACTCCCACCAAGGTCTTGCCAACACACCAAGCGTGATTTTTGCAACACCCCTAACATTTTAACCAGGAATAGAGACAACAACCCTTTTGTTTAGGTTTGCATTTTGACAAGTTGTGTTTAATTGTTTAAAGTAGATTTTGTCGAAAAACGGAAAATCTTTAGTTATTTTTTTTTAAATTGTCATTACCGACCAGATATTTTCTTGGGTGAATTTAGTTTAAAATAGCTAGATTTGTTCATTTTATTTGTGTTATTTGTATTATCTAATGTACAACCCCCTCACCTATATAATGGTTTTTGCACCCCTTGCATTTGCTGTCCTCACAATGTTGATTTTTTCTCAATGTAACAGACAGTGTAGTCTTATAAGAGTCGTCTTCCATGTGGTGACCTTACCACAAACCTTTTGACCCCTAGGTTTAATTTTTTAAATGTTTCCTTCTTTCTTTGTCTTTTTTTATTATTATTATTATTTTATTTTTTTACAAAAATCTGTACATTGTAAAAAAACATATATTAGTGCACATATTTGCACAACGGGAGTTTATTCTCCATCATGGAATCAATTCCAGGACCTCCGAAACGATTCCGAATTCCAGTCAATTGAATTGTGAATTGACCCTTTTTGGAATCGATTCCACAGTCCGAGAGGTACATCGTTAAACAAACGTAAAATGCGTAGCCCTTGGCGCCCTAGCTTCTAGCCAACAAAAAATTCCAAGCTACTCCAACTGCTAAACTGAAACAGGAAAACTGTGAGAATATTCTTGTATCTGTATTCCTCGATTGCCTGAAAATTAGGCCTACGGTTTGTTACAGGTTTAAAGAAAAACGCGCCAGTAAAATTTAACGTCGGCGCCCTATACCGCCCAGCTACTGACAAGTTTGAGAGCAATTTAGGTTTGCCTTTTTGTCCATACAACGGTCTTCTCATGAGGTAGGCAGATACAGGGAGAGAAAGTGAGAGATAGTCTACCATTCTCCTTAGTTCTTTTTTAATCATCTTTACTTCAAAGGTAGATTTTACTCCACATTGAAGATAAACCGTTGATCAGTAGATCTTGCTTTGCCTTCGCGTTTTAGCTAAATTAAATATAGTTCTCTGCATTTGTTGCCTTCAAACGTAATTTGTTTTTAAGGGAATGGTGATGATGTTACCCTACTCCGTTTTAATGACAGTTAATTACCCCTGACCCAGGTTACTAACGTTTGGTTGAATATGGCCTCCTGATTTACAGTCCCTTCCGTTTCTCACCCCAAAACACTAAATCTAACCCCAGTCCCCTCAACGTAAACAATGGACTAGAATTATCACCTAGCTAAAGCAGTCGGGCGAGAGGTCGCGAAGGTGTTATTAGCTTCTCTGTTCCCCCGAGTTATTCGTCTCGGCTGGTTATGTAATTTAATTAGATTTGGGACTGATGAAGAAAAAAAAAAGATCTTCCTACCACAGAACACTAGATGATGTGGTGTCAAGGCAGGTCTTTTAGTGGCTAACTCCTGTTCTCTGTTTAACCTTTAAGTCTCGCTCTTGCTATAGAATGGCAGGCATGGACAGCACTGCTAAACCTATGAACCAGGAGTTCCTGAGAACATCACAGCACTCAGGCTTGTCCTTCGATGCTCTGTCCCCCTCTGAGGCCCCTAGCCTGGAGACAGCTGTCGGGAGCTCACAGGAGATGTTTATCACTCAGAACCACATAAGTGGGATGGAGGAGGCGCTAGACCACCGGAGCTTAAGGGTAAGGACACAGGTATTTGTTGTATTGAGGATGTCCAACGGATTGTGAAGAGGTGTGTTCCGCTGCACTGTGGGCCTGTTTCGTTGTAGGACCTGGTCCTGTGGGAGTTGAGGAAATGGAAGCTGGAGGCGTTGGAGCAGAATGGTCTGGAGCAGGAGAGACGGAGGGCACTGGAGGCACAGGACCTTGTTCACGCACAAAGCCTCCGAGAGCTGCTGGAGACGACACGGCGAGTAGGTCGGGAGAAGAGCCAGGTACACAGACAAGCAATCATTGCAACAACTTTGACCTTTACAGTGAGTCGATGATCTGCGTGTGATGTGTATGTAGCCTGTGAATTGTGCTTTGTTTGTTAGGTGATCGAGCGGATGACTAGCTGGTTGATTAGGCAGAAAGAACAGACAAACATCGCCAGATTGTACGGGGTTTGGCGACAACGCTACCTCGAGTCCAAGAAGGAGGTTAGAGGGGGGCCACATCTTGCTCGGCCAGTTGCTAGCAGGGTTTTTTCAGTCTCCTTTCCTTGCTGTATCGCTCTCTCTCTCTCTCTCTCTCTCTCTCTCTCTCTCTCTCTCTCTCTCTCTCTCCCTCTCTCTCTCACTTACTTTCTGACTTTGCTGTACGGTTATCCTCCCCTACCAGTTTGCTCGCAAAAGTATGCAGTCAGTTCCTTCCACAGTCTTAATAGCCATTTCTCCTCTCAGAGCGTCTTGATTGCAGAACATTCACTGAAAGAAACCCTTTCTGCCCAACGGTGAAAAGCAGGGTGTATTGCTCATCTCTCTAGGCTCCCCCTTGCGCAGAGGGTTCTTACACTCTTCCTACTGACTGTTAGCATGGCTCCTCGAAGGCACTAGCGTTAGCGCAGCGCTTATCTTCCTCTCAGAGCGCCCCACCATTAGCCTCAATGGCATCATCTAGCGTCAGACGTTTTATGCTAATCAGGGCCTCTGTAGATGAATTTGGATAGCTTCAACAGCGCATAAGTCAAAGGGATATTATTAAATGCAGTCTTTGTGGGGAAAAAAATCAATTAAGCTTTGTATTACTTTTTGATTAGGTGGGGTAAAGGTTGTTTATTTTTTTAAATCAAAATCGTATTTTGATGTGTGTATTCAATTTCTATCTACAATCAAACCATATTCAGTTGTGTATGTGTGTTTGCGTGTGAGTGCAGTCCAAAGAACTGCAAGTGGCCAAGCGGCACCACCACCGGCGCCTCCAGAGGAGGGTGTGGGCCGCCTGGCTGGCTGTGGTTCACGCGAAGATTAAACGAAAAATTGAGCACAAGAACGATGAGAGGATGGAGCAACTCTGTCTGCAACTGGAGGACCAGTTTGAGGCACGGAGGATTAAGGTGAGAGGCAAAGCATAGCTGCTGGTGCAGCTTATATGTGTGTAAGGCTCCGGTCAATGGAAGTGACATATTGTTGATGTTTGCATATGTTTCTGTCTATGGCTATGGATGGGTGAGCAGCATCAGATGAATGACTGACAGATGGTAAAAAGAGAGCGCAAGGGGAATTGGAAGAAGAGTGAAGGAGAATAGAGGGAAGAGTGTGAACTTCAAGTGTTTCAACTGAAGCATGGGCTGTTTTGAGCTGTCAGTTATCCTGAGAATGGAAAACACATTTATATTCTGTTGACAATCATTGATGAAGGATTACACAAAATGTGCATGTAATTGCCTGAACAGATAGAGATAGTAAAGAAAAAGAAATAAATGGCTATTGAGTTTTGGGGTTTAAAACACCTTTATTTATGCAATACAAATACATAATTTGTATATTTAGTTATACATTAATCATGTAAATGGTATTTATTTCTACAAAAAACAAGATCCAAAGGCAAGACACTAAATTCATAAGCCAAGATTGTCTGTCTTTCAAATTGCTAAATATATCCTTCATTGTAGTAGCTGAAGTGTAGCCTATACTCCTTCAGACTTCCTCTATCATTGCTCCAGCTCTGCCTCTACCAGTCCTCCTCCTGCTCTACCTCTACCAGTCCTCCTCCTGCTCTGCCTCTACTAGTCCTGCTCTGCCTCTACCAGTCCTAGTCCTGCTCTGTCTCTACCAGTTAAAGTCCTGTTCTGCCTCTACCAGTCCTCCTCCTGTTCTGCCTCTACCATTCCTCCTCCTCTGCCTCTGTAATTCCTCCTGCCCTGCCTCTACCATTCCTCCTGCCCTGCCTCTACCATTCCTCCTCCTGCTCTGCCTCTACCATTCCTCCTGCCTCTACCATTCCTCCTGCTCTGCCTCTATCATTCTTCCAGCCCTGCCACTACCGGTCCTCCAGCTCTGGTATGTGGCCATCTTAGCTCAGCCCGAAACAAAGTTATGAAATGGATTAAAAGGGGAGACACGTTTTAAAGAGAGAGAGCTAACGTGGGGGAGAGACTAGAACAATTCAGAGAACAGTGCAGCAGTGTAGCCTGCTGGTTGTTCATTAACATGCTACTGAGTCTTTGTCAGAATCAAGTCACTGGTATAAGAGTATAGAAACGTCTCTATTCTCTATGTCCACGAGATGGGGAGTGTGATATCCACTTATTCATATTGATTTGTTCTTTAATTCTGTTTATTCAAAAATTGTTGCTTTTTACAACGGTACTTTCAAGGTGCTCTGCACCAACAGCAAACATTTTTGCAGTTCTATAGTCCTTGACAAAGTGCAATGAACAGCTGCTTTGAAATGGTAATCCAGGGTAGTTTGGGGTAAAGTGTCGTCTACAACTTCATCTGTTGTACATTGCTGACTCCATAATGGAGTTATTTTCCTTGAAGTCCTACTTCAGTAAAAAAAGCGTGCAGAAGGGGCCAGAGGTAATAGGCCCCTCCAGTGATGTACTTTTCCAGGAATTACCCAGTAGGTGCTAATCACATCCCCATGTAAAAGAGATAATGCATTTTGCGTCGACAGTGACATTTCCCTCACACCACCCCCTCCTTCCTCTTCCTCAGGCAGTAGCCACTGTGGAGGACTCTGAGGTAGTGGCCAAGACTCTGCACAATGAAGGGCAGCGCCACGAGGAGGATGTGAAGAAGGCCTTTTTAAGAGGAGTGTGTGCCCTCAACAAAGAGACCCTGGGCATGTTCCACCCTGATGAGGAGGGGGGGCATGAGGAGGAGGGCCGCATTCTTTCTCAATGCCCGCCCCAGAAAACCAACCAAGTGAGAAAAGCTGAGCCTGTCAACGTTCTCTCGGATGGACATCAATTTGGGATGCTGAGTAAGGATGTTTGCGGTCGTTTTGGATTATGTAGACATGCAGTCTTTTGGGTTATTGCTTAAAAATGATAGGAACGTTACATTGGCGTGCCGTTGTTTCCTTTAATGTTAAAATGCAGTAGTGGATTTGAGCAGCGCCGGTTTGATCGGCCGGTGCCGGTCCGCTCTGCCCTCCCCGTCAAAGGTGTGGCTTATTGGTAAGTGTGTGGGCAAGCCGGTCTCACTCATGCGAGTGACAGCTGTAATTCCGGCCGGGAGAGAGAAAATGCTGAGTGGGCACGGCCTGCCGGTCTTGGGAAGGTCGCAGCATTCCCCCGTCGCTGACAAACGAGTCCGCATTCCAGTCCACTGCTCTTCGTCGTTATTCTTCGGTGTGTTTCCCAGCAGGGTGGCGGGAGAATGGAATGAGATTTCAACGCCACAGATCACAAGCCCCCCTCCGCACATACACATGCACGGGCTGGCTATTTGGGAATATTTCCACAGATCACTATTTCTATCCTAAAGGGACTGAGCTGAGCAGTCGCACAGACACTAGCATTTTATGAAACACATTACACAGAGGTAAAGATGTGGCGCCTTCATTTTAATTACACTCTGTTAGGATCGGGACGCTAGTATCGTCCCCTCAGTGCAGCATATGAGTCCAAAACTCTTTTCTCAATAGCCAAGCCATAAAGCTAGACACTGATGATAATGCACATTTTCTGTCCGTTGCAGAGATCGCTCCACAGTCTAGTGAGGTTGGTGGCCGTCCCTCTGTCCAATTTAACGACGAGAGACGCTCCACTACCCAGATGACTTCTCTGCTTTCACCCTTGACAAAGAGATTCTCAAGACAAGTACTGACTAGAACATTTTCTCCCCAAATAGTTTTTAGTGATACAAATCATTTAGTAAATGACATTATGCGCCGTAAAACTTGCTTCCATACAGACCACAAGCTGTCCCTGCAACCTCCCTGTCACTGCTGCCACTTCTGCTGTTACTTGCTCTCGTCCACCGGGGGGAGCCATGGCTTCTCCCCGACAGGTTGGTGTATCAAAGTGTGTTGTTCCGTTATTGAGTAGTTGGTTAGAAATAGCTGTACATTGAGCGACGTAGCATCCCGCGCAATCAGGGAATATTCAATTTTCATAATTGTGAAATGTAACTAAACCATTTGGTAAGTGTTGAGTGTCGCAATGCTTATTAGCTAGTGATGCTTTGGGATTAATTGTAATGTGGGTTCATGTTGTCGGTGTTTCAGTGGGAAAACTTGAACTTTAAGAAAGTTGCTTCTCCATCTTCTTTTATTAACTTCTGTCAGCCAAGGACCTTCAACCAACGCTCTGCCCGCCGCACAGAATACCCTAACCCCATGACCAGGGTCACTGACAAGCGGAGGGCGTCAGTGGCAGGCCCTTCCACCAACGCCAGGCTCGTGGAGCGTCACTGTCCCGTCACCACGGTATACGATAACAACAATATGCAAACACTGTTGAGCTCCCAAAAAAATACTGTCACACTCAAAATTTGACGGAATGATTTTGATTTTGTTTTTCTTTCTTTATCTCGCTGTATGTTAGATGACGGTCAAAATAGCTCCTGTGTCAGGCCAATTGGCAGGGTTTAGCTGGAGGTCCTCTTACAACATTGGGACACTTCTCCCTTCACCAAGGATATTCACTGTGAAAGCACGCGATAAGCGCATATAATGCATGGGCAGACTTGTAGATAAACAGTATTTATCTTTTTATTTTGTCATTCCTTGTTGGCCTGCCACATAATGAACTGTTGCCTTTGCCCCCCTCCCCCCACCCCTTCTCTCTGTCTATTCATCTATACATGTTTTTGTTCTACCTTAGAAAAAGTGTCAATTACAGTTTGTTCCTCTTAACTTGTTCATGCTTATTAAGTCCTGTGTCGCTCAACTGTAGGTGATGCACTGCTTTATATATATATAAATATATTTATATTTATGGATATATATATAGATAATAAATGCTATCATTTCACTTTTTGACCCATGTGTTTCCTGACCACACACTCCCACCTTGGAGGGATTGGTTTGGCCTGACATTTCCTCTTCTCCTCCCTGGTGGATGAACACTAATGCAGATTCAAATAGAGCCCAAGTAGTACAGTACAAACAACAGACCATCTGTTTCCCTTTTGGAGTGCTAGTTGGTTTGAAAAGCGGCCACCACAGATCTGGGATCAGTCCTACTATGGACCAGGACAGCCCGGAACAGGTCAGTGGAGAGACGCCCAGATGTTTGTTTTTAGTTTACATTTCAATAGATGGTATAGTGGGCAACGATATAGTTACAACAAGCAACTAGTCAGAAAGTTATAAAGAAAAATATATCCATCCATCCATTATCAGAACCGCTTATCCTATGCAGGGTCACAGGGAACTGGAGCCTATCCCAGCTGACTTTGGGCGAGAGGCAGGGTACACCCTGGACAGATCGCCAGTCCATTGCAGGGCTAACACATAGACACACAATTTCTCACACACATTCACACCTACGGACAATTTAGAGTGACCAATTCACCTGCATGTTTTTGGAATGTGGGAGGAAACCGGAGTACCCGGAGGA
>JAVQJS010140087.1:2500-10685 GCA_036024795.1 Galaxias rostratus | reverse complement strand
GAGAGAGAGAGAGAGAGGAGAAAAAAACATCCCTTTCTAAAGTTATTTTGAATTGCAAATCCATCCAAATCAGCCCCTGGCAGGGAGCACGGTGGAGTAGAGTAGAGCCAAGGACAGTTCTTATCCCTGTTCTTGTAAGCTGTGAAAAGGCACTCGAGCTGCCTGCCTGCCTGCCTGCCTGCCTGCCTGCCTTCCTGCCTGCTTACCTGCCTGCTTGCCTGGTGCACCCCCTGACAAATGTGCCCAAATTGTCATGGCATAATTATGTAACCTAAACCCTCCAGATTATTCAAATGTCGTCTAGAGGTGTCATCTTTGGTGATGGGACGGCAGTTCAGAAGTGTCACTGTGAGTATGAAATGTTTACATTTAGGGACTGGGGGGTCTTGAAACCCCCTAACACTTGCTTTTCCCCTTCATTTCCCCCCTTGTTTTCCCTTCCATTTCCTTGATTTTCACTTGTTTTTCCTTGCTTTTACTTGCTTTTCCGTTGCTTTTCCCGCATTCCATTATGTGGCCTAATCCAGAGCCACATCGTCACCAAAGCACCAGTGTTACCTTTGATGTGGCCGGATTAAAGCAAATCTCCATTCCTTTGGTGGATTTCAAACGCCGGCGAACAATGATGCCAGCCCGGGGGCGAGTTAATAAGGGATGTGGAGGACTGGCATGCAGCCGGCGAGAGTGACTTTAAACCAGGCTGATTAGAGAGATACTTCACCCACCTCACCCTGCCCTCGTCTTACCCCCGCTCCCTTCCTCTCCGCCCATCTCTCATTCCCTCTCTACTTCTACTCCACTTATCTTCATCTCCCCTTACCGTCTCCTCCCTTGGAGTCTCCTCTCTCTTTAGCGCTCTCTCTCTCTCTCTCTCTCTACCTCGGAGACCGTCCACCCTGGTGAGTGGGCCCTGTCTTAATTAGTGGGCTGGAGGGAAAATGTGCCTTTCACAGGGCGTTAATGAAAAGCTTTGCGCTCTCTCTTTCAGTGTATTAGCGACTGGATCCCCCCCACCCCCTCCTTCTCTCTTCTCGTTCCTCGTTTCCCATCTCTACCTCTCCCCCGCTCCCCCACTCCCTCCCTCTCCACCAACCCCCTTGACCAGAGGGAAGTCTTATTACAGGGGCTGTTGACTCTGCAGCTTTAGGCTTTAGCTCTCTGTTGTGTGGTGTGGATATCTTAATTAAACATGCAAATAAGCCCATCCACATCACTCTGTGTATTGTTGGGCTGCGGTATCACATGCTGGGTGTCATGGTGTTTAGCTGGTATAAGCCTGCATGGATTGGCTTTCTCAATTTACCGTCTTGATGCTGTGGTGGTATTTACATATCCCAACAGGTTTTCTTCAAATAGAAGAACACAACTGAGCGTCCCTTACATAAGGTGTTCTGTTCACAGAAAGGCGTTCTTTATTGAACTTTGTTGCCCTGATGATTTCCCAATGTGTCAGTTGTCATGTCTATCTCTGTGTCTGTATAATTGTCTACCTGGCTTGATTGGGCGGAGTGACACAGCTGCTTTTTTCACCCTTGAGGAAAACAGCCTTCTCGGCTAGGACCAACAGACAGCGCCTCGCCGTTTCCCCTGGCCAATGTCAGCCTAACGTTCTGTGGGGAGCACACCGCGTCCCTCTCCCCGGGGCCGTGGAGGTGTCGACAGAACGAGGGCTCGTGTAACAGAGTTTATGAAAACACGAGTGATTGATTCATATGCGCTCCCGCTACATTACACCCATAACGTCTGTCTCAGGGAAGAATGCGTGCGTGCAGACAGAGACGTGTCGGAACCCCACTCAACAGCGCGGTTCCAGTGCCCTGCATGCCCTCCTGACTGAGCAACGCTGGGTAGTGAAGATGAAGCAATATCTCTCTGTTTTTGAGTGATGGCCTCAGTTTGAACGGAACTGTGTGGGTAGCTGCTAGGCCGGTTTGGCTAACAATATTAAATGTTGGCACGCCAACAGGTCTGAATATGAATGCCAGCCAGTTGTCAGCCAGTTCAGGAGACGTTTGATGAAGCTGTCGGTCCCACCATTTCCTTTCATGGCCTGCCACCAGCTGGGGACAGGGTAATCCTGTGTTGCAAGGGTTGTTTAATGATATCTTAGGGCGGTTTAGGATGCTGCCCGCTTTGTGGTGCCAACTTCCTGAACCACCAAGGCACCCAAGCCCCAAACCCAGCAGCGAACCCCCAACCTCAGTCATGGCCTCCAGGAAAGCCGGAGGCTTGTCAGGCCTTGCCTCGGTGCTTACTGCCATGTAAAAAAACACACCAAAAAAACGATTGACACAAAGAGCAATTTCTTAGCCATCTCTTGTCATTGAGTGGGGACAGGCACACAGACTGGGGACACCAGAGAATGGAGGGCTGAAGGGTGCTTGTGTGAAGGGAGAGGGGGGTCTTGTCTTGATTGGTGTTGTCCAAGGCCGAAGGGAGAGGCCACAGGGAGGTGTTTTCATGAGTGTGTATGTATGTGTGTGTGTGTTGTTAGTGTGTGTGTGTGTGTGTGTGTGTGCGTGCACAATTTGGACTTTGTGAAGGGAGTATTCCAGGAGAATCTCCTCCATTGAAGTGGAACAGATGTAGATTTACATATGTGGAGGTCCCTGCCCCTCTGATGAGATTAGCTGGTGGGGCTTTTTTTTCCACGGCGACTGGAAGGGGCATATTTAATAAAGGCCTGGAGCTAGGCCGGGGCGGCGCGGCCCGAGCCCTTGGAGAGCTCCGGGACAAAGGCAGACGAGCCCCATGTCAGGGCAGCCCAGACGGGGACAGGGCTGCCAACAGATTGCACCGGCCTTTGAGTGGGCCCGGGACGAGGCTTGAAGGGTTTGCATACAGCCAGGGGAGCACTGGGGGAGCCACTTCTGCTGCCTCTCCACCACCACAGTTAATAAAGGGATTTAGGGCTTGTAGCTCCTCATCTGCGCACTTGTTTGTTTGCTTGTGTGCCTGCCTTTCATTTTTGAGGGCTCTTGATTCTTTGTGTATCCGTGTCCGAGCATGTGCGCGCGTGTTTGTGTGTGTGTGTGTGTGTGTGTGTGTGTGTGTGTGTGTGTAGCCAAAAGGATGCATGCATTTATTTGCCTGTGCATGATGGCTGATTTACCCTATGCACTCACGGTCACACAGACACACACACGCATACAGAAATAATTAATATCTCTGTATTCATGCCATGTACAGTATATATGGTGCACAGTACAACAAAATGCATATCATGCTGACGGAAGCTAAATTATTACATTTATTCTATATCTTTAGTCGTAGAAGGAGTATAAAATCCACCGTTAACTTGAAAAGTTTTACTTTATCTAACCACCTTCTGGAAACTCAGCTTTTTGATCCTGATATTGTTCGATGGATTGTTTTGGTTCCATGGAGACATTAGCACCATGGGAAATACTTTAGCCTCGGCTGCCAGTTTCCACAGCAGCCCAGAGTGGTGGAACATATTCATTCTTTACAGGACGTTCCAGGATTGGCTGCAAGTTGGTAGGAGAGTGTCCACTCTGTTTGGTTTGTTCCTCCCCCTCTCCGAGGGAGGAAGGAAAAGAAGAAAGGTAGAACAGAAAAGAAATACAGCCGGACTCTCCCCATGGTAAAGCAAGGCAGGCGCGGCCCAGCCTAATTCAAACATTTGTCTAAATATGTAACGTTTTCCCTCACAAAGGCAGTCGCCCAGGGTACAGTGGAGCGCGGCACGTAGCTCCATGACCCCTGGCTTGTTTACCCTCGTACCCAGCTGAGCTGAGCTGGGAGATGTAGTTCTCTCCGAGCTCTGCATCTGGAGATACATTAGCAAGAACAAACACTAACCATCCAGGGAATCAGAGGAACACGGGAGCAGACGAAAGGAGAGAAAAGGGAGCGGTAAGAGGAGGAGACGAGGGGAGGAGGAGGGAATGGTGCAGATGAGAAGAAGAAGGCAAGAAGGATCTCGGGGAGTTGGGGGGAGAAAGGTGTGGGGCTGGGGTGAGACGAGGAGGATGAAGAGAGGTGGGGCTGGGAATGAGAGAGAGCACACCGGGAGGACCGGGAAGGTGGAGAGAGAGAGAGACGGAGGGGGGGAAGGGGGGCTGGCTCCGCTCTGGTGTTCTCAGTGGATCCAACCGGCCTCTGTGGAGTTCTCTACACAGACACCCCCTCTAATGAATCAGACCGGGCTGCCTGCTCACAGTAATCCAGTCAGAGGAACCGTGTCTCCCTCTCCGCATTCACAGAACAAAGCCCGCCGGCATTAATATTTGAGTGTTCTTTTTATCTCAATGCTAACACGTCTTTTTTAGGGGGGGGGTGCGGTGAGACACGGAAGAGACACTCTGAGACAGAGAGTGGGGTGCACGTGTGTTCTTAGGATTAGGTCTTGTCTGTCTATTAGTCCCACTGCTAGAGGTAGAGCTCCTCTCGCGGGCAGCCCTGAACCGGAGATCAAAGAAAGGCCAGTGTCCAGTACGTCCGTTCTCCAGAGCCCGGCCAAACTGACCGCCTGCCTTTGAGACATTGCACTGCGTTGCTGAAGAGTCAGAAAGTGATTCCTGGCTGCTCACTGTGTTCTGTTGCTAGGATGGCCGTTTTTCTTTCTGTACGCTCCTTGCTATTTTTTTTTCTTTTCTTTTTTCGGCTTGCTGTGTTTCGGTTCCAATTGTGCATCACATACTTAATCCTCGTGTCAACATTCATTGAAGTCCCATTCATTACATCATCATGGCAGGGTTTTAAATTGTCCGTGCTCTCTTAGGGTGTTTGTGCGTTGATTTTCGGGCTATTTCTCTAAGTCTAATTTCATGTTTTCTTCCTTTCGTTCCCAGTGTGTGCCTCAGAGACGAGCGGCTGAGGTGACGGAAACGTCACTATCTCCGTTTCTCTTTTCTTTTTGTTCTACCTCTCTCAGCTTCTGTCTTTGCTGGGAGGCTCAGAAGTAGCTAGAAGGAATCCCATCTGGCCTCTCTTAGATGGTAGCCACAGGAACATCCCATAATTGCCTTTCTAATTGAATTATCACACCGCTCCTCTGGGATGAGACGCCGTCCTAATAAAGTGGGCCGAGGTAATCCATAAGAAAGTATAGGGAAGGGCAGAGGAGACGTTTACCAATGCCTATTAGAGCCGTAGACATTAAATACACTTTATCTACTACTAAAAGAGATGTATTATTTTTACATTTCCCCCGAGAAGGCCTCCCTTGTAATCACCTCATAGGTAGCATTAACACAAAAAAAGAAAAACTCATTACAATTGTTCATTTCAGTATTTCAGACGGTCCAGTAATTACGGGGTAACAATGGGTCCTGGCTGCTCCAGCAGTGGCCCGACATGGAGAGATCCACGCCGACAATGGAGGGGCCTTCCTGGACACCGTGTCCCAGACACACGGATTAATTGCTTCTTTGTCGGCCGCGACGCTGGAGCAGGGCATTACCTGTGTGCTGCTGAAAGCGGAAGGGGCCCCCGGGGATGATTTGGAAGGGGGGGGGGGTGGTTGTGTGAGGTTGTTTGAAGGGGGGCTGGTCGGGGGGGGTGGGGGGTTGAAGGGTGCCGGCAGCAGATCCTGGGGCGAGCGGGCGTGGGCACTCGGCTGTGAAAAGCCATTCAGAGGGAAAACGCCTGGCATCCTTTATTTATTTGTGCCTGAAATATTTATCTGTCACGCGGGTCGTTTATAATGGGGCTGTCAGTCTCCTCTGCCCACTCAAGGGTATGGACACGGTGCCCCGAGCGCCCGCTGCGGATCTCCCGCGAATAATTGCTGGAATTTCACTTTTGGGAACGCTGCTCTCTGACCCTCCAGCTTGTTTCCTTTTTTGTTTTTTTTGCGGTCCTGCTTCAAGAAAAAAAAAGAGGGGGCTGAATGCCCCGAAGTATTTACCTTTGGCCGGGCTTTTCAGGCAAAGACAGAGAGCAAAGCACGCCGCCACACACACACCGACGCACACCTGCACACGGGCACCGTGCGGGAAAACTAAATAATGCATCTCTTTACTCCGAGATGAAAACCTAATCAAGCTGAAAATCCCTGTCTTGCCACGGCTCTGAGCTGACGCTGCTCCCGGATAATAGTAACAGTAATGCTCTGTGTTCTAATGTGCCGTCATGTCGACACTCAGACGCGGGGCCCGCACTCCCGCACTCCGGAACATTAACGGGAGTTTTAATCTGGTGTAATCTCCTAAATGAAAGCGTAATGCCGAGCAAACGCATGCCTGGCGCCATCTTTTAATTGTTTCATGACCGCCGTCTCCTCCGGGAGTCGTGCGCGCTTGAAGCCTTGTCATGCGGATAAACACACTAAGCAAACAACAACAACAGCGCCGACGTGTTCTGAGAGACCGGGCTCTGATGAGGGGCCGGGTCAGGTGGGAACCCTTTGTGTCGGAGCGCGTCTCGTCAGCACACACTGGCTCTGCTTACCTAACGCCGGCGCGGCGGCGTCCTGGAGCTTTTATTGCACACGCCACACGCAGTATCCTCCGACTCCTGGCGGTCTTCCTCTACGACTCTTCCTGTCTGCGCAGCGAGACCCCGTCTGATGCCTATTTGCACTGGGTCTGAACTGTGCTGTGCCGATCTATCACGGATGCTCTGGTGCACACCACGTGTGGAACCGCAAACACAGATACAGTGGATATTACTAAGCATATGCACATGCCTACAGTATATACATGTGCACTGACACACACACACACATACGCAGTCACACACACACACACTCACACACACACACACATGCGCAAACACACACAAGGAAGTGCAATGCCTGTAGTCGGAGCATACATAATTAAGGTGTACCTTGTTTGGAGAGAGTGCATGTCGCCTCTCACTGCGCACACCACATCCCCAGAAAGAAGCTTTGAATAATGAAGAGTGTCACCTATGCAAAATGCAGGAGATGAGGAGGCCTGCTTGATAATGTGTTTTGTGTATATGCCTATGCAAATCAAGGTGTGTGAGAGAGTGTGTGTGTGTGTGTGTGTGTGTGTGTGTGTGTGTGTGTGTGTGTGTGTGTGTGTGTGTGTGTGTGTGTGTGTGTGTGCAGGACAAGGAGAGCTCCCTGTCATTTAATCAAACGTTGCTGGGGCACCCGGCCATATGTGAGCGCAGTGAGCTGACAGCTGAGGCCTTGTCTCTCCTCTCCTTTCCTTTTCTTTTTCTTATAATGGGAGCGCAAACACGGTCAGGGCCGACGTTTGGAGCATCAAATCCTCTTTGCCTGCTGCTCCTCCACCTCTACACTCACACCTCCGTGGGTTCCCATCATCCATCACATCCACCAGCCTGGCCCCTCATTTGTGGGTTGAATCAATCTAACCATTTGTTGGGGTGATTTTAGATTTAGAAAGGTTGTTTTGAGGTGCTTCATAAAGGCGAAGGGCGAATCTTTTAGCCCATATTAGCCTCTTTACAACTGTACAATACGTGTGTTAGAGTCCAGGGATGTTTGGCCCCCAACACACCTTCCAGAGCATCATGACAAGATGTCACCAGTCATGTCCCTTGTCCTTGTAGCACATCCCTGGTCCCAGGGGCTCCTATAGGAACGAGTGCCTTCTAAATCAGCGGACAGCCCTCCCCTCTGCCGGACACACTTGGCAGACACAAAGATGAATAATTTACACCGACCGTCTAAGGTTAGCCGCGTCTCTGTGGTGAGAGGTAGCACGCCCTGCCGAGTCACAGAAATGCTGTTTCGGTGGGCCCCTTGGTGCTGTAAGTGGCTTTTTGAGGTGTAACAGTGAGGGCCCTGAGGTGTGGGGGAACAGGCTCCCTAACACAGTGGTCGGGCCTTGTAGGGCGCTGCTTTAGTGGTGGAGCCATTTGCGTTGTTATGTAGCGGCAAGACCTCTGCTTCAGGGGCACTGGTGAAATGGAAGAATACGGGTACAGGAAGACTGCCACAGAGACGGGAGCAGACCAAGAAGACGGAGCTGGAGGGGTGGTCAGCGTCCGGGGCACTCGGAGTTGGCCGGCTATGAGTTAGTAAGGAGGACGAGGGGCTCACCTTGGGGAGCTGGTAGCCTGCGTGGGGTAGAGGTCAGCTTGGTGGCACGGAGAGTGGAAACAGAACCGGCACGCCATTGGCAATGATAAGCCCAAACCCCTTATGAACAAGAAGTGATAGCCAGGTGGTGTGATGATTTCAACCCGATTTAAAACCAGCTATCTCCAAATACATTGTACCAAT
>JAVQJS010140043.1:0-10852 GCA_036024795.1 Galaxias rostratus | reverse complement strand
GTGTGTGTGTGTGTGTGTGTGTGTGTGTGTGTGTGTGTGTGTGTGTGTGTGTGTGTGTGTGTGTGTGTATCAGAGCCAAGGAATGGCCGACTGATAACACTCACACAAACAGCTATGGCTTCTTTTCTTCTTGGGAAAAGAAAGGAGTAGCTACACACTGAAACTCCTGTGCAGAACACCAGAACATACAAACCCATAAACAAGGATGTGGATGTTACATGGCACATACTAAGTCATTAACTGTCTTAATATTGACTCTATTATTGCTAATGTGCTGTTTTGGACCGGCCCTGCTCTGTTTATTTAACCGTTGGGCTGCAGAGATAACTCAAATCCCCCAGGACACCAGTCTATTAATATCCTCACTCACCAGCAGAGCTTTGACCAAGCTAGCTAGGCTACGAAGATGCTATGTCACATCACAGGGAAATCCTTTCGTTTCTGAGAGTAAGGCGTGGTAGAAGTGGATACATTTATGTTGTGTTTGAATGTTTGAATGCCGACTTGTTAACGGGAGCTGGCAGAGAGTGCTGTGACAGAATGTTGGTTCTGGTGTTGCTTCCTTTCGGGCCAGGTCCACCCGCGGCGGCCCAAGAGACTTCCAGTGCCTCAGACTCTTCTGTGTCGTCCTTCCGGATCAGCGCCGACCCACAGCACCACCCGCTGAACCCAGCGGGGGACCAGCACTCCGCTGCTCCAGTCCCAGGGGTTCCTCCCAGCAGAACCCAGAACCAGACCCTCTCCTCCTCGTCCAGCCTACAGACTGTCTTAGACAGAGTCCACCTCCGGATACACGACTGTGACGCCAGCCTCCCTCCGGAGTCGCTCCCCCTGTACTGCCCTCCTCCCCCTGCCTCTCCTCCTCCTAGCCAGCCTCCGTCCTACGCCCAGTCCCTGGCCTCGTCTCACCTCCGCCCCTCTCCCCAGCCCGGCAAGGCGCTCAGCGTCGGCCCCTCTCCTCCTCCTCCTCCACAGCCAGCCCAGACGCAGGGCCTAAAGAGGATCCTGTCGCTCACCTCCTTAGCCTCAGCTCCTGCCACCTCCTGCTCCTCCTCCTCCTCCATACCCAGTGCCACTCACCTCTACAGCCAGAAGCTCTCCAGATCCACCTCAGCTGGCCATGGTAAAGTTACAGCATCAGCACTCTGTCTCTAACCCTGACTCTCCGAGTCTGTCTCTAACCCTAACCCTGACCCTATCTCACAGCATCAACACTCTCTGACTCCCTGAGTCTGTCTCTAACCCTAAAACACTGCATCAACACTCTCTGACTCCCTGAGACTGTCCCTAACCCTAACACACAGCATCGACACTCTCTGACTCGTTGAGTCTGCCCCTAACCCTAACACACTGCATGAACACTCTCTGACTCGCTGAGTCTGCCCCTAACCCTAACACACAGCATCGACACTCTCTGATTCCCCGAGTCTGTCCCTAACCCTAACACACTGCATCAACACTCTCTGAGTCTGTCCCTAACCCTAACACACAGCATCAACACTCTCTGACTCCCTGAGACGGTCCCTAACCCTAACACACAGCATCAACACTCTCTGACTCCCTGAGTCTGTCTCTAACCCTAACACACTGCATCAACACTCTCTGACTCCCTGAGTCTGTCTCTAACCCTAACCCTGACTCCCTGAGTCTGTCTCTAACCCTAACCCTGACTCCCTGAGTCTGTCTCTAACCCTAACCCTGACTTCCTGAGTCTGTCTCTAACCCTAACCCTGACTTCCTGAGATTGCCCCTAACCATGAGTCAGTACCACAAGCGTGATAAACGACTCCAGGACCTATTATGTGACACCAGGGTTTATTTGCTTCTGTTATCTGTGTTGTTCTCGAACACCAACCTTTCCCCTGGCCCTCCTCCTCATCATCCTGTGTGTTCTCAGTGACGAAGAAGGCGCCATCCCGATCGGACCGTCTCCTGCTCAGGGAGGTGGAAGGAGGGTCGGGTCAGAGCCGGGCCAACCAGCAGGCCTTGGTGTCCGCCCTGCAGAAGCTGGCTCACCAGTCCTCCTCTTCCTCCTCTTCCTCCAGCCACATCAGCCTGCTCACCCAGCATGTGAGAGTCCCACCACCCCCACATGCATGGCACTCTCTCATATGGAGGATAGGACAGTTAAATACATATGTATGTAGTGGTTATGTTGCTTCTGTGAGTTAAGGCCTCAGTCCAGGCCGGCAAACCCAGGCTAACCCAAACTAAAGCAGGCCACGCCAGGCTAACGCGGGCCATGCCGGGCCAACCCAGGTCACGCCAGGCTATCCCAAGCTATCCCAGGCTAACCCAAACTAACACAGGCCACGTAAGGCTAATGCAGGCCAACCCAGGCTAACGCATATGGCCAATGCAGGCTGACCTGGTTGTGTGTGAAACTCTGTTTCCAGAACCTTCCAAAGACGTTCTTTACTTCACTTGTAATGGACGATTCTCCATAGAAGATTATTGAAAAGTGTCGGTGCGCCACCGAGGCAAAGCAAAGCAAAGCAAAGCAAAGCAAAGCTGCCCTTCTGGTGTGTGCGTGTGTTAGTGTGTGTGTGCCCCCACCTCCTGTGAGGGCTGCAGGGCATCGTGGGTAGTCTTCCCTCCCTCCCTCCTCTCTGGCAGTAGGAGGGCGTTTGTGAAGGCATGACCAGACCACACAGACAGACAGACAGACAGACAGACAGACAGACAGACAGACAGACAGACAGACAGACAGACAGACAGACAGACAGACAGACAGATAGATAGATAGATAGACATAAATAATTTTTGTATGAATATAAAAGCTATTATTAATTGAAAGCAACTAGGTAAGGTAGCAGTCATCCTGAGGCTGAGACAGGGACACTGGGTCAAGGGGACACTGGGACATGGGGACACTGGGCCATGGGGACACTGGGTCATGGGGACACTGGGCCATAGGGACACTGGGACATGGGGACACTAGGCCATGGGGACACTGGGACAAGGGGACAGTGGGCCATGGGGACTCTGGGCCATGGGGACACTGGGCCATGGGGACACTGGGCCATGGGGACACTGCACCATAGGAACACTGGGACAAGGGGACACTGGGTCATGGGCACACTGGGACATAGAGATATACAATAAGAAAAGCTGGCCTTGGAAATTGAGAGTCCAATCGTACGTGCAATCGTTGCCTTGCCGATGGGAGCAGTGTGGCTGCAGGCGAGCCGTGTATCGCCATCAGAGTGCTGTAACAGGACGCTCCAGCTGAGACCAGGTCACATGTCCCGTTTCCCCCGCGATAGGAGAGCTGAACTTTGGCCAATGAGGACGAAGTGCAGAGTCCTACAGACGCCTATCACCCATCCATCGTCTTTGACTGACAGCCTGACAGGTGTGTGGGATGGAGCAGTTAATGGCTTGTCACCCAGCGTGAATCAAGACTAATGCCATGGTGACGCTCTCTCTCTCTCTCTCTCTCTCTCTCTCTCTCTCTCTCTCTCTCTCTCCCCCTCCCTCTCCCTCTCTCTCTCTCTGTCTCTCTCTCAGGAGCAGAGCAGGGGATTGGTGGAGGGTCGGTCACCTCTGCCTAGGCTCCATAGCATAGCAGAGGGCTCGGGCATTCATCTTGGCCATCCTGGTGTTTGGGGCCAGGGTAAGACAGTGCACAGCGAAGCATTCTCGGTCATAACTAATAGATCCATTTGGAATAGCGACAGAAAAGTACAATTTAAAGGCTAAGGCAATTTAGCTGGATGTATGATTTGCATTCGTATGTTTCATATGTCATTTCAGTGTCTGGTTACTGCAGTGCTAATGAAAGGAAAGGAGACATTCCAATGATAGAACACAAATACATCCATTTTAATTTGAGAAAATACAAAAAGAAACCATGTACAATTTATGTACAAACTTTTTGTACAAGACACTATATTTATAAGCAGATTATGTTTGACAGAGTCAGGTAGATCAACTCAGCACTTTTCAATTCTCCATGTATCTTTCATTACAGTTTCAACTAATCCAAACTGATCAGACTGCTCTGTCAAACTCCTGTTACCTGCAGTGACGACTTGCCAAAGTATCTGATATGTGACGCATGAGAGCAATGTCCTGAAATATTCCGGAACTGATAGGCAGCCAAAAAGAAACTTAACAAAAAAATTTGCAAGTTGTCTTTTTTTTCTCAAAAATTCAACAAGAAAATCGCCAAATGCAATTTCAATGCGTTGTTAAGACTTAAATCCCGCCCCCACCCCCCAAATATTATAGACTCTGTTACATCTAGTACAACTTCCAGCAAATAAGTTATTATAGCCATCCTTTACAGCAAGAAAATAGATGAACCAAAATACTGCGCAGCATAGTGATCCAGTGACATAGGAAGTGTCGTCGTGTTCACTCTATCGAAGAGGAACGCGGCGGAGAGCGTGGGGTACCCTTCCGAGGTGCCCTTTGACCTCCCTGTGCATCTTTCAGTCATCCATACCTTCAGACCCCCCCACCCACTCACCCACCCCCCCAACGGAGGCTTTAGCACCCCTCCCTGAAATGTCACGTCAACTAGATATGAATCCCTTTACAGTCAACAACAAACGTAGATACAGGATCCGTGTCCTTGGATACGGGAGTCCCTCCCGTCTCGTGTAGCCAGCCCTCCACATCTCACACTGGGATGCGAAGTCAAAGGCTGGGACCAAGCTTCGCTCTGAATGCCACTTCTCGCTTCAGTGGGACTTCGCTAAGGGTCCTCCTCTGACCTATTGCACTGCCTGGCACTGCACTGGCATGGAGGCACTGGAGGCTTGGATGTTCTCCATGCCAGTGGTGATGCCTAACTGCGACTCCCTCCGCCTGAGGCTGTGAATGACTGAAAGATGCTACTTCAACTCGACTTCTCATGGCACTTCAAAACACTCTAAAAGACTTTAGAGGCATACATTGCAAAGACAGACATCGAAGACAAACCCATTGTATGGTGTACAGCAGGGGCCTTTGTATATCGAGTCGCGAGAATTTGCCGCGGAGAGAGTGACATTGTCTTTGTCCAGTGTAATTCCACCTGCCCATCTGCACTAAATCGAACAGGCAATGAAAGACGATAAAACTGGAACATTGATATACCATAAAACGCACTAGTGAAGAGTTTCGTCCATGTCTGGAAGCTATAGACTGGTGTCCACCAGTTCAGCAGAATAATAACAAAAAGAGTAAACTGATGATGAGCAGATGTGTTTGTAACATTCCATTAATATGATGTGAATAACATCCAATGACGAGATCAGACAACATGGAATGTAAACCCTGACATAAAGCATTTCAAAGTGAAGGATGTTCCTCCAATTCAATGACCTTGCTGAATTACTCCTTACACTCCACATCTGTGATGGGTAATAAGCCAAATTGTAACTAAGCTTTCAGTGTGTCACACACTTCAAAAAAATCTTTACATTTGTTAATTGTATTGTTTTCCCCCAAACAAAACACTGTCAATTATGCTCCAATTATGCTCAATGCTATGAGGCATTGCTTGTATTTTTATGTCTAGTTTGTTTAAGTTAAGGCCATTTAGCCCAATTGCACATTTGTTTGAACAAACTTTTCTTAAAATAAATCTAGCTATTTGTTACAAAGTGCGACAGCAAAATGTAATCACAGGTTTCCTTCAGCACGATGTCTGTGAGGCGGCAGTATAGTTGCACCACTCTCACTAGACGAACACTAAAGCTCTGCTCATTTTGTCGGACAAATCACTGGCTTCAACAACAGGGGCTGAATTGACACTGTTATTATTTTGTGAACGACCCCCCCACCCCATGCCCACCCCTAGCGTGTCTCTGTTTCACTATGTCACATGTTTCCTAAGGGACACCATGTACTGTGTATTATGCACACAGAAATACCTTTCCCCCTAAGGACCTAATTTAGGTCAAACGTATCACTTCTGAATGCCATGAAGGCCTCACTTCAGAACGGAGGAGGAGGAGGAGAAGGAGGAGGAGGAGGAGGAGAAGGAGAAGGAGGCCGCATGCATTCAAAGATGGCTTCCCTTCTGCTACCACTAGCAACTGCTCCTTGAATCCTCGATTCAACAAATATTCTCTTTTTTTCTCTATCTGCCTCTGTACCTGTGATTATGTTGAACAAACGTAACATTACAATTTATCTACACAGACAGAGGGATTCCTAAATGGAATATATTGACCAAACTGTTAAGAATTCAGGACAAGACAGTTGCAGTACAGATTATGCAGTATAGATTCTGGAGTTGAGTGCAGACAACGTTTCACGAGAAGTTCTCCAGAGAAGCTGGACGAGAGTGTTGCTTTAGTAGAAGTATGATGTGACGACAAGCATTAACAGTATTCCGACATGATCGTTGTCCATATTTCTTTTTTAAATTATACCAAGGTTTTATTTTTTCTTGTACTATAGCACTTTTCACTATAAGTCAATATGTATAAAAATAAGTACAAAATGATTATGCATATGGGTATAAAATAATCATGAATACTCATGTTTATGTGTAGAAATCCATCTACTCGTCTTGTAGAGACGTTCTGTAATACGACCACGCCTCTCCCTGACCGGGTCCTTGTGTTTCTATGAGGGTTGCATTGTGATGTCAGAACCACCTGCTCTTTGGACTCAGAACCCCACCGTGCCAGGCCCGAAGAACCACGAGGACAGCGGCCCGACACCGGCCCGTGTCCTCTGTCGTTATCGGTGGCGTGGCGCTGCTAATCCAACTATGACTGAGCCTCTAGTGTTTTGGGTCGTGCACACCGGTGCTGGCTACGGGGAACATCCAAGCACGTTCTTGCCCCCGTGCCAGCCTCGTGCCAGGCAGTGGCTTGGTTCAGAGGAGGACCCGTCGACACCCACTCTATTGCAATATGTGGCATTTCTTTTTCTCTCTTGCTTTATATTTTTTAACAGGAAACATTCAGATGGTGTGACTCCCTTTAGTCTATAGACGGTGAATCACCATCGCCATGGTGATCATGGCTAAAGAGGAAGTCATCTGTTTCCTCTCGTCTGATTTTAGTGGCTCAATCATAGTTTGATTCAGGTTCCTCCACAGGGCAATGACTCATTTATTTATTTTAATACTGCACTGTTCTGTTTGTTAGTACAGTAGATTAACAAACCCAGACTAATCTAAAATCCACTACAGCTTTTCATTTCTGGATCCTTGATCCCAAGTTCTGTTCCCATAAAGGCTGCACACACACACACGCACACACACACACACACACACACACACACACACACACACACACACGCACACATACACACACACGCACACACAAACACACACAATCGCACACACACACACACAAACATAAACACAAACACATAAACACACACACACACACTCACACAAACACAAACACACACACGCACACGCCGATGAAGACGGATGAGCGCACTAATCTTTGCTTGTACACTAGAAAGACAGATGACATCTTGTGATCTACACACATGGCTTGTGGATCGAAGCATTAGCCACCCCCCTGGGCACATCTCATGTTCCAGGTTTAGTTCATCGACTGCACTGTATTTGTTTTAGAAGGGCTCAGGCACGTATCATGCGATAAGAGCTTGAAACAAAGTCCCAGACTTCAGGACTCCAGGTGACAATAACAACGGAACAGGTGCAGGTAGAGATTCCTCCATCATCCAGCTGGCCTCCCAGCACTGTTGTCCAGCTACTGATTTACAGCATATCATCCCACAGGAATGGGATGCACTCATTCAGATGATGAGTCAGTGGCGGGATCTAGCGCTGCATAGCGCTCTAAGTCCAGATCTTTCTAGATCTTTCTAGATCTTTCTGGGCAGGTCGCCTCCACATCCTTTTTGTTTTCTTTTTTCTTTTTTTTCTTCTTCTTTTCTGCGAACTGGTGGAAATAGAGATCCACGCGTTCAGAGGAGTTTTCGGGGGGTAATTTGATGTTTGCCAGTGGTTTTGCCTGAAATAATCTATTTTAGTGCAAATTGAACAGAAGCAGGAAATCAGAGCTGTGGGCCCATGTGATAGGTGACTGGTTTGTCTGAGTGGACCATGATGACAGCTTGCCCTCGCGACCCTTAACCCCCCCCCCCCAAAAAAAAATACAGTTTCCTTGGCCATGTAGTCTGGTCCCAAGAAGAAATTAACTATTGCAAAGAATTACAGGAAGTACTCTTTTTTTTCTCACTCTTTCTCTCTCTATCTATCGCTCTCTCTCTCTCCACTTTTAAAACAATTCAAAAAAGTGCTAAGGGCGGAGGGGAGATGGGGCTGTACAATCCTTGTTTGATTGTCGTTATGTACATGTTTATGGACATATGAATAAATCAAACATTGGAAGTAACATTAAAGGTATACACAACGAGGTCACGTCCAGTGAGATGTTAAGCGCCTGGGTCTGAAGAATAACCCATGAGCCCTCTTCATCACTACCCTCCTCATCATCATCAGCATCAGCCCCCAGCCGCATCTCTCCTACGTTCTTTTAAAGGAGCGTCTCGTCTTCTTACAAGCCATCAAAGGGTGGGGCCAGTTGTTTAGCATTCGTCTTCAACTTCTCTGATTGGTGGAATCAGACTGCTAGTGGATTTGTATTGGTTGACTTGGTTGGCCATGTGAGTGTTTAAAGGCTTGATCTGAATGTTCCGCGGGTAGGCATTTTGTCCTTCATCTGTAGACCATTTCTTTTCTGAAAAGGCAACGAGACGCCAGGAAGGTAAAGAGAAAGAAAGAGAGAAAGAATAGAGGAAAAAGAGTCAATATCAAATACAATGGAGGAAATTACCTACAAGAGACTCAGTTTAAGTTGAAGGCTTAAATGGCATGTTTTACTCAGCACAGAGTTTTAAGCACAGTGTTGCTTGGTATGGGCTCACACCGCGATCTGTAATACGGTGTTCTGGACCGGCTATTTCATAACGCCAAAGTTCTGATGATAACTTGTGAAATGAGTGTGTGCGAGCGGTCAGAAGTTTGTGAACGGGTTTTCCAAGGACCGAACAGCCATCTGTAATGTCATCCTAGATGTGATTTCATTTCAGAAGGAGGTGTAATTTCATATTTCAACGTTGCTGTGTCAAGCACACCTGTGTGTGCATTGCTGTGTGTGTGTGTGTGTGTGTGTGTGTGTGTGTTTGTGTGTGTGCAGTACATACTGTAGGTGTGTGAGTGCAAGTGCACCTTGGCAAGCTTAAGGCTTGAGGGCAGCATGTTACAGCGCGGGCGTTTGATGTGTAGGATTGTGCCTGGAGGAAAGCCAGATGTCTGCCGTGGCGTCCTGTTCCCCAGAGTATTACTGGGGATTCGCTGATGTTAGCAGTGTCGCCTCAAACCACCGTATCAGACGGGCGCGGAGGACTAGGAGGAGAAACGTACTCACTCATATCCCCCTTGAATTTAGACTTTACATTTGTCACACCTCCCCTTTTGCAGGTGTGACGGATTGCAAGGGGAAGGTAGACTCATGCACAAAAAAAAAAAGTTTTACAAGTACGTTAGCAATTTGGCTGCATCAGAGGGATTTGAGTTTGCTTGACCTAGATATGTTGTACGAAATTTGAAGGTGTCAAACACGTATACGTTCGTTTAATGCTGTCTGGTCTGTGAGGGCATGTATTGGTTGGTAATGTCTACCCAGTAACATTCTGTTTTATAAAACGGAGAGTTTGTATCAGTTACAGGACAAGGTATTCAGAATTGTTGAAAATGTGCAAACACACAGTCTTTCACACAGTGCAAACCTCAAGTTGAAATAAATCTGAACAATGAAGGAAAAAACAATAAAGGTAACACATATTTTGTAGGTAGAAGGTAGAAAGAGCAAAATGAAGAGCTAAGACTGAATGTCATGCGATGTGGGAATGATCTCCAGGGTGACCAAGGGGAAGCAGGAGAAAAGGCAGACATTTTGCTTTCTCAAAGAAAAGCCAAACTTAAACTGAGGCATGGTTCAACAGGTGTCTTAACAGGAAATAAATAACAAAACAAACTCTATTTTTTTTTTTTCATAACAGTCTCCACAAGGACATAGTTATGATCGTAATCCCACAGAAAGGTTGCTAAGTCATGCAGAATCGTTAACTTGCATACCTTGGCCCATTCTATTCATCCTTGGTGCACTTCAGAGAGAGAGGTAAGTAGTCTATTGTAAGTAGGGTTTACAAGCTACAATGACAATACACAAGCACTGACATCCTGGTATCTCCAGCAGGTTAGACTGAATCACATGAGGAGGGCACAGCTAGGTAAATCTCAGGTGCGTCCTCAGTGACGTCCAAAGGTAAATAGCAAAGTACATCTTATTGGAGTTTGTATCGCTACATCTGGTCCTGCATTAGCCATGTGTTGGTTTAACAAATCTGCATGCTTTTTAAACAGATAAACATTCTCAAGAACCTGTTGCAAGGATCCCTTTGCTTCTGCTTACCAACTAAATATTTCCCCCAGGTAATAAATAATTTTGTTCACTTGTACTAATGTTTGAAATACCCTGTAATACCCATTTAATATTTCAGGTTTTCAACTGAATAACAAAATAAAATGGGAGAATACCAAATACCATAAATATACATGAGGAGGTATTTGATCTAGAATATAGTTCTATGTTTGACACAATATGGACATGCAACAAGTAAAGCTGGGCTTATGCAACAGGAATAACTGAATGGTTTATGATGTATAAACGATCTCCTACCACAACCAGTATTACAAAATGACACATAAAGAGCAGAATGTTATATATCTATATCTATATCTCTCTCTATATATATATATATATTACCATGCTGCTGCATATACTATGTACACATGGTATACGTTTACATATTACTAGAACAACAAACAACATCTGCATAACAACACAGAAACTGCCAAGCC
>JAVQJS010140040.1:0-13266 GCA_036024795.1 Galaxias rostratus | reverse complement strand
TAAAGCGCTTTTTAAAACACTCAAAGACTCTGTCTAGTCTCCATTAAGCTTTAAACGTTTTTTTTGTGGGGGGGGGGGGGGTTCTTCATATCTTTACTACCCCATCACTCGGCTAGAATGGCACTGTTGAAAGCGGCTTAATGCTCAGGTAAAAAAATCGAGTTGCATTATGGAACATGTCGTGTATGGACAAAATACTTCTGTACACCAGCATAGAATTGTATGATAAGCAAACATGTCTAACAAAATGCAGTCTCCTGTTAATTAGGTCCCCAGGAATAGTAGTCTTTTTGAATAGAGTACAGGGAAGGAATACACACTGTTTTCAATTCCAAAGCACCGTATAATTTAAAGAAATTAAGTAATGCTTTTAGCTAAGCTGTCAGTCATTCCCATTCATACTTTCTGTAAATAAATTCATACAAATATTTATATTGTTATATTATGTAAAGAAATGTTATGATTTGGTTATTGTCTTTTATAATCAATAATATTTTAACTTAATCCTTAGGTTAATATCTGATCTTGTATGCTCCAACTCTTTACCAGAGTACGACCTGAACGAGAGACACTATCTTTGCAACAATGGTGAAAAAGAAACGCATCCGTCTTATAGCTGAGATGGCACGGAAGGTATGTGCATACCGTGAATTAAAAGCCCAGCCACGTGAATCCCAAAAGTATGCTCTCATCTATGAAACCATGAAGCGTCCCTACACAGGAAAAACTCTCCCTGTTTTAGCCTGGGAGGATGTGCGACGGGAGAGTTGTCTTTTCTCTCTTCTTGCAAGCTTGAGGCTCTTTGGAGTGGGTCGTTACTTCACACGTAAATCCTGGCTGGAACAAAACACAGACTGTAACTACTGGAAAATCCTTAAAGTCAAAGTGGACCACACTACCAAGGTTAGTTGAGCTAAAACACGTACGTACGTGTGTGTGTGTGTGTGTGTGTGTGTGTGTGTGTGTGTGTGTGTGTGCGTGCGTAGGCATGCTGTTAAATTGACGGAACATTTAAATCACACAGTTGATTTTGTGGAATAAAATATTCTCATTGAAAATCTTTTTATTTTTAGAAATGAGTAAGGATGGTACATGGAAACTTACATCTATTGAGGGCTTAATTCAAAATCCCAAAATCAAAGTTAAAAATGTAAATCACTGGCTGATTCAACTTGCGTAGATTTCTTCACAACAACCCATGATGTAGCTTAGTACTGTGTATGTCCCCATGTGCCTGCCAACAACGTCTGGCATGTTCCTGATGAGACGGCAGATAGTGCCCTGGGGAATCTTCTCCGTGACCAGAGTCCAGGCGTTAGATGCATCCCAGAAGTGCTCATTTGGCTTCATGTCTGGGGTACATGAGGGTCAGTCAATTAAATAATTACAAGTAATTAATGCAATTTTCATCCAGGAACTGCACTCTGGCCACATGAGGCAAACGTCCAATTTTGGGGTTCTCTGGCAAATACCAATCTATCTTAAGAGTGTTGGGCTATGAGCGCAGGTCCACTTTAGTTTTTTCAGAAACAGGCACATTATTTGCCCACTGGAGGTAGTCTTGTAGAGCTCTGGCAGTACTCCTCCTCTTCCTCCCAGCAGAAAGGAGCAGATAGCGGTACTGCATCTAGATTGTTACCATTCTACGGCCCAGTCTAGTTCTTCCCATGTAATGGTCTGTCTCCTGGTATCGTTTTCCATACTACCACACTGGAAACTGCTGGGAGATACAGCCAACTTTCCTGAATGGCACATGTAAATGTATTGATGTTCCATCCTGGTGGAGTTGGACTACCTGTGCAACCTCCTTGGTCTGCATGCATCACCTAATGCTTCCTGGATCCCTAGCAAATTGCAAAACCTGAGTCAAATCAGACAGGAAGGATCAGAAGAGAGAGAAATGGTCCTTGGCTAGCACCTGCAAATCCATTCAGTTTCTGGTGGTTTTCTTGCTGTTGCCTCTCCTCCACCTATTGTTGCTTTGATTTGCACTAAAATAGGTAAATTTGACTCAGTCACTTATGCTTCCTAACTTGATATATTGCCCAGAAGTTGAATTGACGCCCTTATGAAGAAGGTGGTTTGTGCATATTAACTAATGGCCTCAAAATCAAGTGGAATAGGTGCCAAGTAAAGTGGATAATGTTATACTTGCTAATTAGTAAGGACAACATACAATTCCTATTCTAATATAATTTAGCAATCTACTCAGATTTTTTAGTGTTACACCATAACTAGCGGCAGTCTTGGGGCTAAAACATATATCCACCAGCCAGTTTAAATCATTTGCTGCCCCAGAAGCATATAAAGGCCAAAATAAAATTGACGAATGTTCATTGCTTTGCTAAAGTATTTTTTTTTGAGATCGTGATAAGTTGGTTTGGCCTATCTAAAAGAAACAATTAGCGAATGGGCCTATCAATTTATCGCACTATTTCTAGTGATGATACCGTTTTATTTAGGCTATTACACCATCATTTAGCTAACGTTACGAGCTTTACTCAAACAAGACATGAAGGTGTGTAAACCATTTTTTCTGCAACTATCAAGCATTTATTTTTTAATCAGTGAGAACGAGGAATTTGATTGACATTTCAATGTACACAGGATAGGATGTTATGATATCCATTATGCCATATTCCAAGATGAGCACTTCAAAAGACAATATTATAGAATGCACTTTGGTTGAGACCAGATATTGTATTGGGGTTTTCAAGTGGGCACCCTAATCCAAATCCTTGCTGCAGATCCCTAACTCCTTAAGTTTCTCGGTTGTTGATATTGCTACAAATTAACGGCATCCAACTTCCACAGGGCAGACCCTTGCTATTCTGCCTCAACTGTGAATTTGTATAAGCAGACTTTCTTTCTCAGGTCTGGTCTTGAGTTGGTTGTTGCAATCTCCGACCAATTTCAGTTGTTGACCGACATCAGCAAGCATTTTATACACATTCTTCTCAGCTGCCCTGAGCTTTGTTTTGTCTGACTCTTCTTCCAGAACTCGCTTCATTACAAAGCAAATGTAGAGCATGTCGCCCTCCTCGGCTCCAATTGGCAGGGCATTAACTGTTGAGCTACTGCTCCATTGGTGCCAGGTGTATTGTCCTTGAGTAAGGCTCGTCTTGCACCCAGACATATTTTTTTTCAAATTAGCCGTCCCCCATAGAGGAGGCAAGTTGGGTCCTCACACCCATTGGCTGAGATTGGATGGTGTTGGCAGAACGTCATAGGGTGCCCATACATTGAAGCAAATAATTGTGAATTCCATTCCCCACAAGTCCGTCTAGGTAATTTTTCCTCTGCTTTTCACTCTCAGTTCATCCATTGTCCCTGTTACGCTTATGAGACGGTTTTAGCAATCCTTACTGCCTCCTCTGTTCTATCGCTAATTTGCGTTATTCCAAAGGGGTTGCTTTTGACAAAGAGATTCTAAAACAGTATAGATGGTGAAATGCACAGAATTTCATTTTCAAATGGCATAGCTAAAGCTTTATAGCGTTTTATTAACAACATTTTGTACACAAATTTTTTTTCCTCAATGTCTCATCAATACAAATGGTACATATGATTATATTGTAAATTTGAGGGGCTGTGCACAGTGGCATACAAAAGTTTGGGCACCCCTGGTCAAAATTTCTGTTAATGTGAACAATTAAGCAAGTGGAAATTGAAATTATCTCCAAAAGGCGGAAAGTAGACTTGCGATGTGCTTTTCCAGATTGTAAGATACATTTAAATCTGTCCTGATCAGACACGAGAAATTTCCACAAAAATTGATAAATTGACTTTTTGTCTCTAAAATGATATCATGAGTGAAGTTAGATCTAAGACGAGACCGTCAAGCAAAGACTAATTAAACAGACGCTGAAAACAAAACTATATTGTTGTATGAAATTGAGCCTTTTGTTGACTAAAATAACAACTTCACAGCTTTTACTAGACACAGAATTGTGAAATACCTTTTTACACAGAATTGTGAAATACCCCACCCAGTCACGTTTCATTTTCGGGGCTTCATCTTCATTTTTTAAATGTGTTTCTTGGATGAAAGCAACATCTGTATCTTTAGATTTAAGATATGTATCTTTTTCCCTTTGGCAGGAGTACTGCAACCATTAATGTTCCATGAAACAATATTGATATAGCGACTACCCATAAAGCTTGTAAAAATAATATTTGAATCTCTGCAAAAGTCAAACCGTACTGTTCCATATTTCAGTGTTGTAGATCCCTGCCGTGCCCCTGCAGCAATTAATCTCCAAACATAACCTTGTTTCAAGTCCTGCAACTTCAACAAAAACCATAAACAAAAAGAAAAACAACCTCAACTCAAGAAGCACTGTCTCAAAAATGAACCTGACAGTGTGAGCAGCTCCTCTGCTGATTCCGGTCCGCGTGAATCCTGTGAGCGGCGCCGTCTCACCCCTCTTCACCGCCTGGTTTTTGACAGCTCCAGCTGATCTCCATCCCCGCCGTCTATTTCCGAATAAAGTTCCAAACTCCATGGCACATATATCATTGAACATTTAATTCTCTTGTTTTGCAGTCATAATATTATCCCGGACAAAGCGATCGGCCTCTTTCGGGCCGGTGAAGCTCCATCTCTTTCCCTTCCACGTGAATCTCAAGTTCGCTGGATGTGCGAGTGTGTGCCTCACGTGGTGCTGCCACAATGTCTTCATGATGGGGGGAGAACTGCCTCCGCTGGTTGGAGCACTTTTTGGTCAAATCCTCAAACACTGAGAGAGTGCAGCCTTCCCATTTTAGCCCTTTTGCTTTCTTTGCAGCAGTAAAAACTTTCTGCCGAGCCGTGTACTGTCAACTTCACCAGTATGAATCGTGGTGCTTCATTGTCATCCCGTCGCGGCCCCCCGGCTCTGTGGCTCCTTTCGGTCTCATATTCATCTCCATCCAGTATAAAACCATCTCGTAGTATCTTCTTGACATAATCATTCATATTACACCCAGCTTCTTTACCTTCTTTCTGTCCAACCAACCTGACATTATTTCGTCTACTTTTGTTTTCATAGTCCTCAATTCCCTGCCATAGTTGTTCCACTTGCTCTGTTAGCCGCTTGTTATCATTAGCCATGTTAGCAGCGCTATCCTCCACATCGGAGACGCGAGTTTGACTTCCTCCATTCGTGTTTGGAGTGCACTTACTGAGTTCTTGAGCTCCGTGATGTCTGCCCGTATTATGGTCACATCAGTCGCCACTTGATTTAAAGTTGTCCCAAGCTTCACAATCTCAGAGAGGGGGTCTTCCATACTGTTTTTTGAGGTAGGGCCTGGATGATCTAGGCTTACTGGATATTTGGCTGGAGATGCATCCAGTGGATAGAGATTTTACCTACTTTTCACCCCCTCATGTATTCACGGATAGATTTTTTTCCTGGTCTTTTGGAATGACAGACACAGAATATAAAGCTGTGAAATTGGTACCAGGGATATGTCAGACCATTCACCGATCTATTTAACACTCCATTTAAATATAAGACCCAAAAGGACTATATGGAGACATATACACAAGCTTACTTAATAATAAGAATGTCATGAAAGAGGTAAAAGGAGAGATAAAGGAGTTCTTAGAATTAAATGACAATGGACAAGTTGATCCTAATATTTTATGGGACACATTGAAGGCTGTTATAAGAGGTAAATTCATATTGCTGGGTGCAACTATTAAGAAAAACAAAGGAAAATAAACTTACGGAACTGGAAAAAGCATTAACAAATTTGGAAAATACACACATTAAGACTCGGTGCAACCAGACTCTTGAACAAATTAAAAAGATAAGAAGTACAATTTTGGATATATATAAAGAAGAATAAGAAAAAAAGTATACATTTTTAAAACAATTATATTACGAAACAAGACCAAGGGCAACACAATTAATTGCAAGAAAAATTCGTACAAAAAAGATAAGAAGAAAAGATAAGAAGTACAATTTTGGATATATATATAAAGAAGAATAAGAAAAAAAGTACACATTTTTAAAACGATTATATTACAAAACAAGACCAAGGGCAACACAATTAATTGCAAGAAAAATGTGTACAAAAAAACAATGCAATTAGTATGCATGATAATTAAGAGGAATATAAGAAAATGATTCGGAAGGAATTGATACATCATTACAAACATATTACAAAATGTTACATAAACAACCAGAACGAAATAATGTAGCAGATGTAAAAAAAAAAAAAAAATCTTGACTCATTAGATTTACCATTATTTGGAGGACGTCAGAATGCATGTCTAATTAAGCCCCTTAATAAAAAGGAGCTGGAGGTGATGTTAAGAGAATTAATAAACGATATAACGCCTGGCACAGACGGACTGCCAGCTGAGTGGTATAAGGCATTTGAAGAAGAATTGTTATTATTAAAGTCACTAAATTAGACACTAGTGAGCATGACAACACCACCATCTTGGTCTGAAGAAATTATATCTGTCTTACCTAAAGAAGGCAAGAATAAGACACAGTGCAGCTCGAATCAGCCTATATCAGTTCTGAACCAATACTATAAATTGTATGCATCTATTATGTCTAACAGGCTTCACTCATCTGTCTCAGAGTTGATTGATGAAGATCAAACAGGTCTCATCCATAATATTCAGACAAATTATCACAAAGCAGTATTGGTTCATTTAGATGCCAAAAAGCCCTTTGATTGTGTTAGTTGGGAATACTTATTTTTAGTCTTGGAACAATTTGGTTTTTCGGAAAGTTCAATTAATAGCATTAAGACACTATATTCAGGACCTACTGAGAGAGTTAAAATAAATGGATGTTTAACAGACCGGATAAAGCTGGAAAGGTCTACTCAAAAGTGCTGTCCACTGTCCCCAACTCTTTTTGCCCTATCCATAAAGCCGGTAGCCCAAGCAGTAAGGCAGGGGTGTCAAACTCAAGGCCCGCGGGCCACATCCGGCCCAGCACGCAAGATCATTTTATATAGATCTATTATTATTGTTATTAATGGGCCAGCAGTGTGAAGCGCTGATAACACACAAACTACAGATCCCATAATGCAGCGCCTTGCCCACCGATAGGTTACACGGGAACATTCCCGCGTCAATCAACGCAAACGTCTGTTGCTGTTTACAACCCGACTGTAAAGTCAAAGATAGCCCCTAACAATGGCGAAAAGAAAGGTTGATTCTGAAAATGGAGCCTTTCAAAACCGATGGGAGGCTGATTATTTGTTTATTGTCATTGCCTGTAAACCCGGGTGCCTTATTTGTGGAGGAAATGTGGCTGTAATTGAGGAATTTAATCTAAGACGCACGTTGCTAACAAACTGAGTTCTTACGCCGCTTTGAAGACTTTGAAGCACAAAAACATGGAAACTGGACCTGTACAGATTCAGATGGAGCTGATAGAGCTGCAGTGTAATGGGACACTAAAGGCAAAGTATGACACTGCAAGGCCCGCACATTCGCTCCATTCTTGAAGCAATGCCTCAGCTCCGTCTACATGTGGCTCAAACCTTGTGCATGTTTGGTAGCACCTATCTGTGTGAGATGAACTTTTCTCAGTGATGACGATTAACAAAACTGCACACAGGAGTCGTCTCAGTGATGAACACCTGCAGTCCATCCTAAAAATTTCCACAACACAGAATCTTACGCCAAGCCTGAACGAACTGACAAAACAGCATAAGAGCAAAGAAAACTGAATGTTTTTATTATTATTTTGTTGTTGCTGAAAACACATCTTATTTATATTTCCAGAGTTTTTTGGACCATGCTCATATTTTGAATTTTTATAATTTCGATGAGATATTTTTATGGGGAGCAAAGTATTTTAAGTTATATGAAGTTTAAGTTAATTCATTCTAGAATAATGTTCCTGTCTGTTTTTATTCATATTTATGTTAAAAAAACATTTAATTTTAGCTTATTCAATAAATGTTTATCCTGTTCGGCCCCACAACCTAAAGTGTGCCTTGAGTTTTTCCCCCTGTGCAATTGAGTTTGACACCCCTGCACTAAGGGAAAGTGATAATATCCAGGGCATTGGAATTAAATTAAGAGAACATAAAATAGCATTATATGCAGACGACACCCTTATATCTTTCCAATCCAGATCAATCTGCCCAGGCCCTTCTAGAGTTGCTGGATACATTTGGCTCCTATTTAGGGTACAGGTTAAATATAGGTAAAACACACGTTATTTTTACTTATACCTATATTATTGTGCTTCAACGGAGCTTAAAAAACTAAATTTCTACTCACTGATCTCAGAAAGCAATTAGATACTTAGGTGTGTGGCTAACTTACTCTCCAAGTGACCCGTAAAAAAAAATTGAAAAGGGATTAAAGAAGACCCCACACAATGGGCAACATGTGTATTGGATTTTAATGCAAAAAATTTGAGCCAATTAAGATGTCTGTCTTGCCTAGGTTATTATACTTGTTTATGTCACGGCCCGCCAGAATTCCACATTCTCAGTTCCGTGAGTGGGACAAACAAATATCTTGTTTTATTTGGAAGGGACAGAAACCCAGGGTTAAATACAGTACGCTTATGATTACAAAAGAATTGATTCAGGTTTAAAAACTGGCCACATAATGTAATAACTGCATATTGCAAGATACTAGAAAAAAATTATTTACAAAGTTTTCTAACATTGCAGCAAAAATAAGACTTAGGAAAAAAAAGATTTCTTTAGGAATTTACAATTACGACGATATCTCTTTTCGAACGTACCAAAAGTGTGAGTTTCAGAACCCAATGCTATATTTCAATTAGTCTCACAAGCCTACTCTAAACAATGTAAGTCTGTCGTTTCTCAGCTCTATCAAGGTTTGTTAAAGGTTGAAGGAAACTCAACTGATTATTTTTAAAAAAGATGGGAGAAAGAATCGAATACTGTTAAATCAGGTGAACAATGGGACAATATGTGGGAGTCCGCTACTTCAACTTCTTCTACAGCATACTGGCGAGAGTTTAGTTGGAAAACATTAGTGCGGTTCTTCTTTATAACGCCAAAACAAGTTTTGTAGAAATGTAAATGTTTCTACATGCTGGATGGGATGCGGGGACACAGAGGCAAACTTCTTTTTTTTTTGGGCCTGTATAAAAATGACAACTTTTTCGAAAGATGTTGGAATGAAACTAGAACAGATTTTGAGAACAACCCACTTTCTCAATATTGCTAGGTGATCTTCCTGGTGAATTGACAAAAAGTGATAAATAATAAAACTCTTTAGTGATGCAGCCAAAAAAGCAATCACTTGCAGATAGCTTTAACTTGACTCACCGTTGCTGGAGGACTGGTTGAAAATTGTCGATGAAACTCACAAACTGGAGAGACTGACATTTGTGTTAAGGCTGCAAACTGACCTTTATTTAAGAGGACCCAAATTAATTGGAATTCTTAAAACAATTAATGTGTGCTTGGTCTCCTGCAAAGTTCTGTGAAACTGCTGCTTTGGAAATTGATTGGGTATAAACTTGAATGTGATTTTATACCTGTAACCTTAGTTATTTTTTTTTTATCAGACTGAGATTGTTATCTGTTGCTGACTGTCGTTTGATCTGTATGATAAAATGATAAACAACCAATAAAACCTAAGTAGAGTTTTTTTATGTCATCTTTTACATTTTCAAAATAACATAAAAGAACAGAAGGGCCGCAGGAAGATTGGGACCCTGTTTAGCTAATTCCTAGTAACCACTTGCCAAAAGTGTGTGAGACCAGAATTTGCCTGATAGGGTCATGGCGTGTTCACAATCATCATTAGGAAAGACCAGGTGATACAAATTTCAAAGCTTTAGAAATGCCCAGACCCCCCTGACCTTGTCCCAACATCAGCAGCCATGGGTTCCTCTAAGCAGTTGCCTAAAACAATTAAACAGAAAATGATTGATGCCCAAAAAGCAGGAGAAGGATACAAAAAGATAGCAAAGCGTTTTCATGTGCCAATTCTCACTGTTCGGAATGTAATTAAGAAATGAAAGCTAACAGCAACAACGGAGGTCAAAACAAGGTCTGGAAGACCAAGAAAAATGTCAAAGAGAATTGCTCGTAAGATGCCTAGAAAACCAAGTCGGAACCCCTGTTTCACTGCAAGAGACCTCCAGGAAGATTTCGTAGACACTAGAGTAGTGGTTCACTGTTCAGCGACAACAGCACAAATATGGTCTTCAGGGAAGATTCGATATTCAGCGTCTGAATTTTGAAAATCAACCTTTAGAAAAGCCTGAGCAAAGGTATATTTGGAGAACCAAGGGCACAGCATTTCATGAAAAGAACATCAGTCCAACTGTGAGCATGGGGGTGGATCCATTATGGTTTGGGGTTTTATTAAAGCCAGTGGCACAGGCAACATTTCATGGATAGAGGGAAGAATGGATTCAATTAATTTTCAACAAATGCTGGAAGATACAAAACACCATCTGTACAAAAGCTGAGGTTAAAAAGAAGACGGCTTCTATAAATGGATAATGATCCTAAACACACCTCAAAATCCACGATGGACTACCTCAGAAGGTATAGGCTGAAGGTTTTGCTATGGCCTTCACAGTCTCCCGACCTGAACATCATTGAAAATCTGTGGACAATAATAATAATAATAATAATAATGCATTTTATTAAGTTTGAAGCGCTTTATCATGACACTCAAAGCGCTTTTACAAACAATTAGATCACCAATTAATTTCATACACTAAACAATGGACCGACAGCTATCAGACACTACACCCAGTCTGAGTGATACCACGGCAGCCAATTTGCGCCAGACTTGCTCACTCAACATATATTACATGTTTCTCACACACATAGAACACACAGGCCAACTCCAGATTAACTGTCAGTGACTGGTCAGGGCCTGGTCCCAGATTAACTGTCAGTGACTGGTCAGGGACTGGTCAATAGGCGAAAATCGAAAGAATTAAAAACTCTTCGCTGCCTACAAAAAGCGTTTTTGCAAAAAGCGCAGGGCTAAGACAACTCACTCATTCACACCTACAGACAATTTAGATTCACCAATCAACCTTCATGTTTTTGAACAGTGGAAGGAAATCGGTGTACCCAAAAGAAACCCACGCTTACACAGGGAGAATATGTAAACTCCACACAGAAAGGCCCTTGGGTCAGCTGGGAATCAAACCCAGGACCTTCTTGCTGCGAGTCAGCAGTGCTAACCACTCAGCCACTGTGCTGCCCAAGCAAACTAAAGTCAGACATTAAAAGCAGTTCTGAAAAGGTGGGTTTTGAGTAGGTTTTTGAAGGTGGGACGGTCAGCAGAGGAGTGGAGGGAGTGGGATGGGGCGTGGCAATTGAGCAGGTCAGAGAGGTAGGATGGGACCAGGTTATAGAGGGCTTTGAATGTGATGACAAGGACTTTGAATTTGATACGCTGCTGGAAAGGGAGCCAGTGGAAGTTTTGGAATTGAAGTGAATGCAAAGGTTGCGGATGAGTGGGGTTGGAGAGGGGGTTGTGGTCTCTATGGTCAGGTGGAAATCGTGGGTGGATTTGGTGATGTTTTTTGGGCCGATGATGATAATGTCTGATTTGTCAAAGTTATGTTTAAGAAAAATATGTTGCATCCAGGTTTTGATTTCAGTGAGGCAGTGGGTAAGGGTGGAGTGAGTTGCAGGGTTGATGGATTTGGTTTTTATGTAAGGTTGAATGTCATTGGTGTAGCAGTGGAAGTGGAGGCCATGGGAGCGGATGATGTTTCCTATGGGGAGGAGGAAACGGATGAACAGGAAGGGTCCAAGGACCGATCGTTGGGGACACCTTGTAACAGCGGGGCAATGAAGGAGGAGCAGTTGTTGATGTGGATGAATTGTTGGCTGTTTGTGAAGTATGACTTGAGCCCGGAGAGAGCGGAGCCAGTAATGTGGAGTGAATTCTGGAGGTGGGAGAGGAGGATGGAGTGGTTGATGTTGTCGAAGGCTGCTGTGAGGTCCAGGAGGATGAGGATGTTGATGTGGCCAGTTGGAGGAGGGGAGGAGATTGTTTGTGACGTTGAGGAGGGCTGTTTCTGTTTTGTGGTCTAGGCGGAAACCCGACTGAAATGGTTCAAACAGACTGTTGGAGTGAAGGTGAGCTTTGAGTTGGGCAGCTATGGTACGTTCAAGACTTTTGGACAGAAAGGGTAGGTTGGAGATGGGCCGGAAATTTGAATGAATTGAATTTGAAAGTATGTCAGGGTAGAGACTGCGTAACAGAGCTGGAGGTAAGGTAGGAGTCGATGATAGTTGTGATGAGAGGATTGTGAGGAAGCCTTTGATGAGTGCAGAGGGGATGAGGTCCAGGGAGAAAGTGGGAGTTTGGAAAGATCTGCTTAAGAAATGGGAGAGTTGCTGCGTGGAGCCGGGGGGAGGAGAATCAGTTGAGTGGGGGGGGGGCTGTTTTGGCTTGGAAGGACGAGAAAGAGAACTGTAGATAGTGTCGATAGTAGATTTGAAGAAAGTAGAGAGAAAGAAGAGTATTGCATTTTTCTGATGGTAAAAGATGAAGTGGTATTGTCGGTGGGCTTGGAGTTTGGTGATAGTGGAAAACTGTGCTTTAGTGTTGTTGGAGCCAGAGTGTATGAGGTTGGAGTAGAAGTTGGACCAAGCTGCATTGAGTGCTTCTTTATATTGGTTGAGATAGTCTGTTTGGGTTTGGAGATGATAATGTAAACCATTTTTTTGGTGCATTCTCTCAAGTTGGCGTTAACGGGTTTTCATTTTATGGATTTCAGGGGTGTAACAGGGTGCTGTGTGAGTGAAAAAGATTGTTTTGGATTCAGTTGGAGCAAGTTCATCTAGGCAGGAGGAAACCGTTGTTGGAGTTAGTGACAAGGTTTGTGGGGTTATGAGATAGCGAGGAAGGGGAGGTTGACAGTTTGGTTGAAAGGAAGCCTGAAAAAGCAGAGGGGGAAATGGCTTTGAGGTTACGAAATGAGTTTTTGCGTTTTTTTTAGGGATGGGATGTCAGTGTCCAGTGTGATTTCCATGTGGTCAGATATATGGAGGTTGTGGCTGGACAGTTTGGGGCTTGTGAGACCAGTGTTGCAGACAAGATCCAGGATGTGACCGCGGGTGTGGGTGGGGATATTGACATGTTGGGTGATGTTGAAGCACTTTAGAAGGCCTTGAAATCAGCTTTAGGTTTGGAGTCAGTATCGTCAATGTGGAAGTTGAAGTTGCCGAGGAGGCTGGAAGGTGGATAGTAAAAAGCTGGGTAAGCGAATCTGTAATCTCAGAGAGGAAGGAGGGATTTAGCTGAGGGGGGGGGGGGGGCGGTAGTTGACATAAGCG